>WBNH01004701.1:0-31611 GCA_013401255.1 Urocolius indicus | reverse complement strand
CCCCACCTCCCCCACCCTGCCCCACTCTCACACTTACAAATTCATATTCTGGATGTGTACCAATCCAGTCATGATGATACTTTTGGGGGTTTTTAAGTCTTAGTGGTAGGCAAAATGCCTGACACATTTACAATACTGTATGTTACACTTCATGGTGCCAGACTCAGGAAGCATCAATTCGAATGCAGGGATTATCTCTTTCTCTTTTTCCTGGGATTTCTATGGGAGATGAACATCGGAAAAACAAGTCTATGCTCGGCACCTGGGAAAGGGGGAAAGCTCTGACCTGGGAGAACAACCACTTTGTCAGATGGCAACAGACCATGACCCGCCATGACTTAGAAGCAGTGCTCTGCCCAGGTCCTCGAGGGACTGGTGTGGCACAGCACCGCACCAAAGTGTGGCGAAGCTGTCCGTGGTCCTGCAGCAATGGGGCGTTCTGGACAGGCGGTGGGTGGGCACCGCTGCCATTGCCACAACTGGGCCCTTCAGCAGTGTGGCACAGCCTGTGGCTGGCTCTATCACAATGCTGAACGGGCATGCAGAGTTCCCAAATCCAGGTTCAAACATGCAGATGTCAACATCTCCTTGGCCAAACATCCATGCAGTACCATGCGGAAAGAGCTGGTTGAAGACCTGCACAGGTGGAATCCTAAAGGCTTCATACGTGAAAAAGAAAGCTACAGGAGTCATGCTTGGCATCATAAGGGATGGTCTCTGCATTTGTGGATGCAATTGCAAGACTCAGAACAATCCTAAGAGTCCGCTTACGACAGCACACCAGGGGTCTTGGCCATTCAACAAGCTCTTTCTCACTAGGAAGAGGGGGAATAACAAACCAGTGATTACTACTAGAACCAGTTAAAAGCTTCTCTACAAATTTTCCATGATGTTGCAACTCTGAGAGTATATGCAGCATACATAGTCATCATGATCTTAGAGTTACAGAAGACCAGTCTGTGTACCCTGCTGGATTAAGAGAGAACTTTAATCCAAAAACAAAGACACAAGAAGCAGCAGCTCCTTTGTGATAAAAACTCAAGTGGATACTGCCATGATAGAAAGACCTTCCAGAAAACAAAGAGTAGCCAAGGAGGAGTCTTGAAAGCACAGAAACCGGTGAAGCATTCTGTACAACAATAAAAATAATACTAAATGAGTGACTAAACTCAAGATGCTGTAAAACTAAATGCCTTCCCCTCAAAAATATCTGAAGGTATTCACCATGAAATAGTAAATACAAACATACAAAGACTTTTCCCACAGAAGTCTTCATATTGAACCAAAGGTAGATGAGAATTGCATGCAAACATGGCCAAAACCACATTTCTAGCTTATAAAGTTCGTAAAGAACAATTATCAGAGCTTGAATGTCCATGACAGCAATATTTTAATGAAAATATTTTAATATTTTAATAAATATTTTGGCGCTCAGGGATGATCCTGCTCAGAACAGGATGAATCCCATCTCACCAGATTTCCTGAAGGTCAAAAAGCACATGATGACCTACCAAAAGTTATCATTGATTTGGCATGTAGAGGGCAGTTGCTCATTTTGAAACGTCTTCCTTTCTTATGTTGCCCAATTCTCTTCAGATAAATCACATCAAATACCTGTGTTCTGATGCCCAATTCCATTAATACATGATATGAAATGCTCTTTTTAAGTGCCCAATGGCTACTGCATAATGGTAGTTCAGTCTTTCCAGGTCTTACATGTATGTTTGGAAATTGTTATGATTACTTTTTTTTTCTCATTTTTATGCAGATATACACAAACGCTTGTAGGATCTTTAGGTAAAACTGCTGGGGGAGATTCCTCAACAAAGAGGTGAGGAAAATGCACGGGTTAGGCAAGGAAAAGGCCTAGGATGATCAGAAAAGAAGGAACATACAATCAACAAAAGAAAGTAGAAGTGCAATCACTTCAGGTGGAGATGTGTCAAGAAACATGTGCTAGGAGAAGTGCCTTACAGGGAAAGCTCTATTGCTCTTTCTGGATAATGAGCATACTTTCATGCTTCCCTGAAACACCTACACACCAATGCAGTCAGCATGGGGAATGAACAAGAGAAATTACAGACATCTGTGTAGCTACTGCAGGACCATGACTTCACTGGGACCACAGAAACATTTGGGATAGCTCTCAAAACTATAGTGCTATGACAAACGCATATGGGCTCTACCACAAAGGCCATGCTTGAAAGACAAGGAAGAGGGGTTTCCTCTTATGTGAAGACAGATCAGGAGCCAGTCAAAAGCTTGCAAGTCAAAATTAACAGACAGAACAACATGGGTGACATGGTAATAGGTGTCTCCTATAGACCTCTTAATCAAAGGTAAGTATATGAGAACTTCTTCAGGCAACGGGAAGAAGTTTCTTGTTTGCAGGCCCTGGTTCTCACAGCAAACTTCAAGCACTGTTAGCTGTTGGAAGGACAACACTGCAGAACACAACCAACCTAAGTCTGGAGTGCAGTGGAAACATTTTCCTGATGCAGGTGATCAAGAAGAAGAACACTGCCAGACCCAATACAAACTAGGGAGAACTAGTCATGGGACATTAAAGCCAGGGCAGTCTGGCTGCAATGATGATGAGATTATGGTGTTCATCCTCAGAGAAGAGAGAAAGGTTAAAATCAAAAGACAGAAGAGCGTAATCTCTTCAGAGATCTTCTTGGAAGGAAGATCCAGGAAACTACAGGGAAATCAGCCTTACCTCCATCCCTGGAAAGATGATGGAACAGCTCATCCTGCATGCCATATCAAAACATATGAAGGAAAAGATTGTTATCAAGTAGAGTCAACATGGCTTCACCAAGGGGAAATTTGATTTGACCAACCTGATAGCCTTCTATGATGGCATGACTGGCTGGTCAGATGAGGGGAGAGCAGCAGATGTTGTCTACTTTGAATTCAGCAAGGTTTTTGACTCTGTCTCCCATAACATCCTTGTCAGAAAGCTCAGGCAGTGTGGCTTGAATGAGTGGACGGAGAGCTGTCTGAATGACAGAGCCCAGAGGGTGGTGATCAATGGCATAGAATTGAGTTAGAGGCCTGTGGCAAGTGGAGTGCCACAAGGTTTGGTTTTGGAGCCAGTCTTGTTCAACATTCTCATCAATGACCTGGATGAGAGGACAGAGTGTACCCTCAGCAAGTTGGCTGATGACACCAAACCGGGAGGACTGGCTGATTCCCCAGAAGGCTGTGCTGCCATTCAGCGGGATCTCAACTGGCTTGAGAGTTGGGCAGAGAGAAACCTCATGAGGTCCAACAAGGACAAGTACAGAGTCCTGCATCTTGGAAGGAACAATCTCATGCACCAGTATAGGCTGGGGGTGACCTGCTGGAGAGAAGCTCTACAGAGAGGGATCTGTGAATTCTGTTTAACAGCAAACGGAATAAGAGCCAGCAATGTGCCCTCATGGCCAAGAAGGCCAATGGCATCCTAGGATGCATCAAGAAGAGTGTGGCTAGCAGGTCGAGAGAGGTTCTGCTCCCCTTCTACTCTGCTCTGGTGAGGCCTCATCTGGAGTCCTGTGTCTAGTTTTAGGCTCGCCAGCTCAAGAGTGACAGGGAACTTCTGGAGAGTCCAGCACAGGGCCACCAAGATGATCAGGGGACTGGAGTATCTTTCTTATGAGGAAAGGCAGCAGGAACTGGGGCTGTTTAGTCTAGAGGAGATCGAGGAAGGAGCTCATTAACACTTTACAAGTACTTAAAAAGTATATGTCAAGAGGATGGGGTGACACTTTTTTCTGCAGTGTCCAGTGACAGGACAAAGGGTAATGGACAAAAGCTGGAATACAAAAGTTCCACTTAAGAAAAACCTTTCCTTTGAGGGTGAGGGAGCCCTGGCACAGGCGGCCCAGGGAGAGTGTGGAGTCTCCTTCTCTGGAGGTTTTCAAAACCCACCTGGACACGTTCTTGGGCAACCTGCCATAGGTGGACCTGCCTGATCAGGGGGATTGGACTGGATGATCTTTAGAGGTCCCTTCTAACCTCTACCATTCTGTGAAAAATCCAATAGGACACAACTCTGGAGAGAAGGGTCCAATACAGCTGTTTGATATTCATGGATTAGATCCTCCAAGCTCAAGAAATATCTGTCACATATGCAGAAAATACAAGGCACCAGAAAGTTTGCAAGGATGAGCAAGGATCTCAAACTAAATTCAGACATAAAGAGAGTATAAGAGGTCAAAGCATAGGCAGCTCACCCATAGGGGAGGATGGAGCTCCTGTTCAATTGTGTAGGCACAGGGCTAGGAAAGTCAAGCTGGTTTGAATGTGGCAAGAAATGTGAAGGAAGGATTCTAAAACTATAAAAAAAGAAAGGAAAACTAAAGAAAATTTGGGCCCACCACCAAATATAGCAGGGCCCTTTATGACAATAAAGAGAAGGCTTGTGTGTGACAGGCTCTTGTCCATGCACAAGAACAAGGAGCCTCTTACTAGTGCCTATTACCAGTACAAGAACAGGCATAAACAGAAACACATGAATTTCCCTCTGACCATACAGCTTTTTTATAGTGATTGTCCAGAAAGGTTTTCAAGTGTCTCCCCATAAAGATATACCAAACTCAACGGGTCATAGTCCTAGACAATTTGCTATAGTTGATCCTCCTTTAGCAATCTCCAAAGCTCCTTTCTAGCCTCAGTGTTTCTCTAACATTTATATATATATTTCAACACTACTCCTTTATTTTCATAATGCTTTTCACTAACTTGGTGAAAAGTGAGTACTAGTTAAAAGTTAGTGAGTACATTAGTACTCACTAACTTTTTTTTTTTTCCCTCCCATTCTTTGCCTTTTTGCTCTTGATTATGTTTTCTTTTCTTCCTCTTCTGTTTGGAATTCCTTTCCTCAGTGGTAACAAGCTAAGCTTCAAAATACTTCTAAAAAAATCGACCCTTACAAAGCAAGTAAAAAGACTCTATGGTTCCAAGTCTGCATGTTTATTAGAGAAAAGACAGTATTACAAATATTGAAGATATAGTTCACGCTCTGAAAACAAAGCAAAACCTCTAGATCTAAGTCAATCCATTTTTCACCTTCAAAAGGTACTTTTATCTTCCAGAAATTATGAAATGATTATGAAACCCAAAATATTCAAAATGTTAACACTTGGTATTTATACTGCTGGGTTTTTTTTGTTAAAGCAATTAATGCTTTAGTACATTTCAATTAAGTAATTGAAAAATCAAGCTACCAAATGCAATCCAAAGAACCAAATTTCTCCCACTCTTGCATCGCTGGTTTGCCTGCCAGGTACCACTGTGCCCCTCAAACCACCTCAGCAACCCTTTGCTGAATTCAGTTTAGTTTATGCATCTCTCTTTTGTGCATTGAGGTGTGTGGGGGCTATCTGGGGGTGGGTGGAATCCAGTATTTGTGATGTAGCCTAATTAGTGCTTGCTGAAGGGGAATAAATTACTTTCCCTAGTCTTCTGATTATACTTCTTTCATACAACCTAAATATTGTTAGTTTTGATTACAGATTGCTGGCTTGTGTAGCTGCCTACTAAGACCCACAAGTCCTGCTTAGAGCTTGTTCTCGGCCAGTATTGCTGCTGGGGGCTCTCTCTTCCCAGGTGCAAGAAAACTCTGCACTTGTACTTGCTGCACTTGTACTGCCTATTCAGGTCCCTTTTACGGTATTAGCTTTTGAGTTTTCATCAATTTTGTGTCTCTGCAAACTTGGTGAGAGTGTGACTGCTATGCTGCTGAAGTTACTGAAAAAGTACAGGTTCCAGCATACACACCTATAGTCTCCTGCTTGTTAACCGCTTTCCATGTAGTGAAAAACTCATGAACCACTATTTTCTGAGTCTGATCATTCAATTTGAGGATTTTTTTAAGCCCATGTGGTTGCTCACTCTCACAGGTCACAGCATTCTAACCTGCTTGAGCAGACAACTAGATGATCTTTAGAGATCCCTGCCAACCCCTACCATTTTATTACTATGATTCTATGATTCTATGATTACAAGAGACGGACAAAAGACTTGCCACAAGGTGAAGTAAGTTCCATCAGTTGCTCACCTCCTGATCACAGAGCTAGCCATTCTATCATAGAAGGCAAGTAAGTTTGTAAAGTATGATTTGCTCTTAGAAAAAAATCTACCATGTCTATTCCAAATCATCTTCACATGGCCTGCACTTCCAGAAGTCCCACGGTTTTTCCTCAGACTGAACTAAGGCTGACTGGCCTTCTTTGAAGATGGCTCCAACATCTGCCCTTCTCCAGTTGTTACAGACCTCTGATCTCCACAGCTACTCTAGTACAGAGGAGCATCACTACAGCATCCACTAGTTCCCTTGGCGTACTTGGATACAAACTATTTGGTCCTATAGCCAAATGAATCACTGGTCCAGCTTTTGCAAGTAGTCTTTAACTTATTCACTGCTGAGGACTCTCCTTGAATGCTTTCATTAGGCAGTGCTACTAGAGTTACCTTTGTTAGTGAAGACTAAGGCAAAGAAGATGGCATCTGCCATTTGTCTCTTTCATTGATAGACTGCGTATTTTCCTTGTTCAGTCTTCCACTGCCAAAGCAGTGGTGAAAGCTCTCTGCATTGCCCTTCATGTCTCTTACAAGTGCTAACTCTACATGAGCTTTGATTCTTGTAACAACATCCGTATATGTTCAGAATTCCTCCTTTTTACACTGCCCATTTCCAACTCTTACACACTGACATTCTGCACTGGAGCTAAGCCATAAGTTTCTTGTTCAGCCTTGTCAGTCTCAGAGTACATCTACTGGTTTCTTGAGTATTAGGATGAACCATCTTTTCATCTGGAGGAGGCTGTCCTTAAGCATCTGCCAGCTGTGCTGACAGCTGAACTCCTTTACCCTTTTACAGTTGCTTGCTGGGGTTAAAACACACACAGTCTTATTCTGCCTGTGGATGCAAAGGAATTTGAGTCCTCCATGAAAATCGGTGCCTCTGATTTAGAGACTTCTTTCAAAGAAGGCTTTCTCCTCTTCCTAACTCTGATTGGCTGAACTATTGCCAGGTAGTTCATTCTTTCTGGCCTCCTCCCATCCTCATCCACAAGCTCTCAGCCAGACTGTTGGCATCCCACTGAAGAGCTCCCTACATTCAAACTTCTTCACATCCTGGCAGTCCTGTTTGCTTTACCTTGCCTCTCCTGAGAAGTCTGTATCCATCCATCTCTTACTCCACTCAAGTGCTCTGTGCCATTGTGTCACCACTATATCAACAACGTCATAGTTCTCTGGCTTTATACAGAACTAGCTCCTCCTGCTTGTCTGCCATGCTTTATGCATTTGTATAGACTCACTAGAGATGGGTACCGCTCTTCTACCAATACCAAGATCCCTCTTGTTCCCACCACCCTACACCCTTGGCTGACTATGCACATGCTAATACCTTCCTTCACTTCACCATCAACGTTTTACTCACCAAACTGACCAATTAACCAGGTTTTGAACCACAGGATTTGCTTGCTTGGATTAATCCTCTGAAGTCTTATCCTTTCATCAGCACGACTGAGAAGCTCTTAAGTTGGAGATAATACTCTCTCTAGTAAAGCAGACTTGTTTTGCAACTCAAATTTTAAAACTTCAAGACAAAACCCGAAATATTTTCAGTCCAAAAGACTCAATATGAATTACCAGTACTTAGGTCTACCTTCCCTCCATTTTTGGAAAGCAAACTGAAATACTCAATCTAGTATGCTTTCTAAGAATCAGGAAGAAGAAAATACCAAGAGATAAAATATTTCTTCAATGCATGAGGAATAAATACAGGTAAGCAACCTTAAAACTATAATCTTTCCACTTCTCTCTGCGCAAAGGAACCTCCTGAATATTTTTCCTCTTGCAAACAGGAAAACAAAGCAAGCAGGAAAACAGCTATGATCTGTGTAGAACCTTGCCATCAGAACTATTTAAGGAGGGTTTGTGAAACAGAATTTTTTTTGTCCCGAGAGAAAGGAAAGAAGAAAAATGAAACATGAAAAAGGTATCCATAATAGCAAGTAATATCCTTCAAAACGTACCCTCAGTTCTTTCTGAACTTGCTAGTTTTGATTTCCCAGGTACTACACCTCATTTAAGAACTTGGTGGTGAAGACCACATCAAGTGATTAAAGAATTCACTGTGTTTACAATCTCTTCATGAACTATCCTCAGTCAGATATTGTTCTTCTGTCTCTCATACTTGACTGAAACAACACATCCTGGACACGAAACTTTATCTATTTTCTGTAGCTGACAGTGTGCTCCAATACCTTCTGGGCAGTTTGTCCTGCAACCTAGATTCCTCTTTTTTTACATAGGAAGAAGCAATGTATGCTATTTAAGTCTCCTATAATATTCTGTTCTCATGTCCATTATATCTTTTAACTCCTGTGTTTTGCCTCAGGAATGAAATCACAGCTGAAGCAAGATAAAAAACTCAATCTGGAATTTAAAAATTAACAATTTGATATCCAGCAAACTTCATTTCTTATGTTCAAACAGATAATTTTTTTCACACATATACTCCTCACCTCAATTTTGAGTTCTTTTGCCCAATAGGATAATTAAGTGGGACCCAAAATACTCTCCCTGTAAAAATACTCTTCCTGTAAGAATCAAGAGATTATTACCTAAGCCTGTGTATCACAGGAAGAGCCATCTCTAGCTGTAAAGACTAGGGAAAAGCAGTTAACATAAGTGCTTAAGAAATTCTAGGTATTATCTCTACAGAATCACCATGAAAAATCCCAGCAGGCTTCTTGGCCAATCAAAATCTGTTTTGATTTGAAACTCTTGTGTTGGGCCAAAAGGAAGTCTCTTCTTCAAAGGAGATGACCAGCTCCACTGAAGTCATAAGGACAATAGGAAAGAGGAAGACAAACTCACCCTTTCAGAAGTTTTGTTGCCTAGAAAAAAATGTCATTTTTATGTATGTGCAAGAAAGCTGCAGGTAAGTTCTACAGTAATTAAAATTGTTATCAGGATACCTGCTGATAAATCATGAAAGCTATGTAAAAAAAAAAAAGCTTCAAGTGAACATAGTCAGTATTCCACACATCCGCAAAACAACATCTTCCCAGATCAATCACCAACAGTCAAAGATGCTACATTAAAATAAACTGAGAAATTATTTTGTGTAGAAAGTTATACCACGGAAGTATACAAACATCAGTAGATGGAAATTTCAGGCCTAAAGATGAAACACAGTATGAGAACTACACTATTGTGCCCCAGCAAAGTACCGTGACACATTGATTATCACAACAAATACTGACAGGAACAATGATACTGTTACTTTTCTAAAAGAAAAGATGACTGCCAATAACTATTTTTTTTATCAGCTAGACAGAAATCCACAGAACAACTCTTTAAATAATACAGAATATCCAAGACTTGTTTTTCTTCTAGTTCATTATTCTGTAATTTGCCTTAAATTTTGTACTTTTGCAAAGCTATAAAAACAAATACTATGTATGACTTAAAATAAATGGAAAAACTTATCCAAAAGAAGCAAAAGGAGTAGCTAAAAGCAAAATCTGTACAGACAGCATAAAGACACTGTAAAAACATCATACTGCCTTCTGAGAACAAAAATATGCTAGACATGAATAAAAAGAGCCTAAGAAGATAAACAGGAATGTGTCCAATCGAAAAAAAAAAAGAAAAAAATACCAGAAACTGCATTCATGAGGAAAATAAGCTTTAGATCTAGCAGATTACAAGATTACATAGGAAAGTATAATAAACATTAAAAACTTATATTTATCTGAAAATAATCGCTCCTTTTAAAGAGCAGTAAGACTCACACAAAAGATGACAAATACAAAACTGAAAGTTTAAGACTCTTTCTATTACTTTCCATTACCATTTCCATTTGAGATAAAGACCTCAAATTGATTAAATATTCACTTAGTCAAAGAGGTATAAAATCTGTAAAGTGAACAGATCTTGGATATTCTTGCATAACTCCAAAGGCTTAAACAAAATGCAAGTGTTGGTTCTTTAACATTAAACTCACTTTTCCTCAGTCAGCCTTTGAAAGCTTAAGAGCAGACGTTGTCCTTGTTTATCTTGGGGTCTAGGAATCAGAAAACGCAAACCACCATTTGAACTACCTCAGTTTGGTTTGGTGTGGTGATTTTAATCATTTCAACCAGCTACAAAATTAAAATAATTTGTGAACAGTTTTCCTCACAACTACTCACCAGGAACAAGCATTTGATACGTGCCCTTTAAAGTGCAAAGAATACAAGTCATATTACTCTGGATTACAAATAACTTCTTCATTGTGAAACAGAAGATAATCCTGTAAAGTAGAGTGTGTTCAAAAATAGAAGTACACCCTGTAACTTTAGTTAAAATAATACAGAGGCACCACACACAGAGAGACCATTCTGAACTATGTTCCCGGGCTCCTATATATTCCATGGTCAAAGCATTGCTCTCTCTCTAATATTTGTATCTGTCACTCTAAATCCAGTTCAGATAGGTTTAAACATCCTGCAATTACAAATTTCAGTTGCAAGCCAAATACAGTACAAATTATGAGAATTATTAATATGTGAGTTCTTCTGTATAACGGCATTCTTTTTCTTTCAGTCTCACTCTACTCTTTGATAATATTCTCTAATACATATCTGTTTCCCAAAAGATGAAAGAATGATAATAGACTACACAAGAAATTTCCTTTAGGTTAAGACTGAGACTTGAGTAACATCTATCAAATATGCATGTCAATAGATACAGTAAAAAAGAAGTACTCATGAGTTCTACCAGCTGCAAAGCACTAACATGAACAGTACATGGTATATCCTGTCATTGTACCAACAGCTTTACAAAACCTTTGTCAAAAGCGATCAAGATTAGTAAACCAAACATTCAACTATTGCATACAAAGTCATTTTATACAAAGCCTCCTTGACATTATACTGGAAAAGCCATGAATAGATCTAGAGCAACCCTAAGAACCCTGTCTCCCTTTAATGCCCAGTAAGGTTGTTCTTCAGTAGTACACAGATAATTTGTCACTAACATACAATCAATTAGTCACAAACCTATACTCAATGAAACATATAAAATGGATTTTGCCTTTATTTAAAACAAATAATGCTAACATTAAGGTGAGAACTCATGGTAACACATCAATAATATCAAATTGTAGACTATTCATTTGTTACTATAGACTAGCATTGTATCATAATAAAAATTATTACAAATTAATTTTTATAAATATATTTTCTGTTATGTATTATATTTTCATATCTATTAAATGCATATTAATAAACACTGAAACACTAAGAAATTAGTTTTTATTTTACAAATAACATATCTGAAATGCAAAGCGATTTGTGTCACAGCATGTTCCTTACACAAGTTTATGAGTATTAGTAGACTTATCTTTGTACTTTCACTGCTAATTGAGAAGAATGACTTTGGTATCACAGGTGACATTGAATGATTCCTTGGTAAATTTCAGAAATGTCGGGGCTCAGACAGTCCTGCTTTCTGCAAATTAGGTGATTACTGCATATATAATCTATGAACAAGGAAGTGTGAATTCTTAGTCAGGACGAAATAAGATTCCATTTGAAAAATGGACTTAAGTTTACCACCTTGGAATAAGGTATTTATCAACTGTGTCTTTTTTCCCCTCCACCTCCTTTCAGAGGATAGTAAATGTCAATATTAAATGGAATCTCCCGACACTGACCAGAGCACCCATGGTATCTGAAATTACCTCAAATCTGAAACATAACTATCAGCTTGTTGAGATAAAAAAATCTATTATCCTATAGAGCACCAACCAGCATAAACAGAAGTTTTTATTAGACATTGATGTTTTGATTATCTTATTTTTATAAACGGGAAAAACTGAAAAAAAAACACACAGCCAACAGCTTTAAATAATGTTATCAACAGACATCTAAACTTCATGCAAAGCAGTATCTGGATGGTTCTGTCTATAGAAGATCGTGAACTCCATTTCCAGTTCACCAAATGTCATACAAATATTAAATTCATTATAATTAAATCTTTATTTAGATTGACTTCCATGTCTTACTCTCTTCCCCCTTCCAAGATGGTAACTCAAACTACCTCCTCAGTTTCCTCTTGCTTAACATTTGAAGGTTTGGGGTTTTTTGCTTTGTCTAAAAAACCTCTTCAAATGCCTGCTCTGCTAAATACAAGACTGCCAAAATGCACTGAGATCATCCAATAAAACTTCTGTTATTCTAGAATTGTAATAATTCATGAAACTTTACTTGTAGGATTTACCAAGTCAATATCTTTCCTATTTCCTAGTACTCATGTATGTTTAGGGTTTGTTTTTAGGAGGGGTGGAGGGGTGTCAGTTTTCTTGGTTTGGTTTGGGGGTGGGGAGACATGCGTTGGCTGTGTTTGATTTTTACACAAAATATTGAATTGCAACTGATAAAAATCTTCCGTGTATCTCTTGCAATGAACCATGTCATAGAAGCCTTTCTACAATTCTGCTTTCTCATGAATAAACTACACTAATATGTGAAAAATTCATTTAATTTAAAGGAATATACTGCCAGAAAAAAAATGATACCACTCATTGAGTAAATGTAAGACATGGCAACATTAAATCAGTCATTTCTTACATCAAAAGAAATTTCACTTCCACTTTAATTTTATAATCAGTTTCACTCCCAACATAAGTTTTTAAATTAAATACGAAAACAAAGCAAATATAGTCAGGTGAGTTCTGTCACATGAACACTCATAAGTCCCAGATCCTGTGGTTCCACACTGTGCTTATCAGAGACTGTAATACCCGCATAAATGTTTTATTCTTTAAAAATTCAATTAGGCAGTTCAGAGACTTACTTAAAATTATCAGTCTTGACTAATACTCTCTGAGACCTAGGAGTTCCCAATTATCTCAAAAATTACCGAGAATAGATTTTGCAAATTTCAATAGAACTGAAGATATAAATATTTAACATACAAATGAATGTAAGTAAAACCACTATCTCATCAATTTCAATCACAGATAATATATGAAACCTCAGTTGTCTCCAGCAGTCTCAAGAAATGTAAAAAAATTCTGACTTGTATCTAAGTCTGCATGCCATAAAAACCATGCACTGTAACTCCATGTCTCAGCTGTGGAATCAAAGCATGACATTAATTTCAATCTAGTGATGACTAGTAGACAAAGAAAAAAAAAAAAACAAAAAACCAAGCAAACATATTTTATATGATATGTAGAGATTTTACAAGTTGGTCAAATAAATCTTACCCCAGAAGAATTTTAGCATGAACCTCTTTGTTAGTCCTTGAGATTTCTCTCAAAGAGGTAATTTCTGCATCAAACCAAAATCCTCTTTCTTCTGGAGTCTCAACATTGTAGTTGACCATCACCACATCACCCACTTTCAGTTCACTCCACTTCAGAATGGTTCTTGCTCGGGGTCGAAGATTACTGGTGTCCATCTCTACTATGCCATTCTCTGGGTACCTTGAAAATTAAAAATCAATAACAGTAATGATTATGACTTCTATAACGGTAAGAAATACGTCACAGACAATATTTTTCAGAACTATAAAATTTTAAATTGGCTTTTGACATATAGGAAATGTAGTGTAACAATCTGATCTAATATCCTTTTGAAAGTTCAGTCTTCATCTAAACTCAGACCAGGAATTTGACTAATCTCAGATGGAAAAAATAGCTTCCATGGTGTTTTCTCTCTCAAAAAAAAAAGTAAACCTTTTTTATTAGTATCTGATCAAGTTCAAGGTTTTGGCACACACATGGCCCCAGTTTGCTCCCAGTAAAGTCAATATTCCATTTAAAGTTAAACAGTAAAGACAACTGAAACTAGGTTTTTCAATTCAGCACATTTTTAATTTAGTTTTGCTTTCATTTATTTGTTACATTTCCACTAACCTCAGCAATAACACTTTTAGGACATCTCTTTTTAAAATCTGACTCTACAAAGACAGCATACCAAGTTCATGTAGTGAATATAGTTCAAGCCCATATTCCAGGCACCATTTAAAAAAAAAAGTCTACCCACAAAATGTACTGAGAAACAGAACTAAGACTCTCAATGAGATAACAGAACTAACAAATTGAAAATGTTTCTCTGTTTAGATTAAAAATTAAAAAAAAAAAAAAAAATTAAAAAGACGGATGTGGGAATCATTCCTTTTCTTGACAACATACTTAGCAAGATGTAGTAAGGAATGTAGTATTAAAATAAACTGATAGTTCACTAAATCACAATTAAGAACTTTGGTTGATTTATTTTTCACTGAAACTTCATTACTTTTTACACAGTATTACCCACAAATTGCTATGGTTTATAAGAGATTGCTTCCTTCCTCCTGTGTTAGTGTATGCCATCACAGCACATGTACAAAAACTACAGTAACAAATAATTTCTCATGAGCTTCAATTCCTTTTCCAGTTGAAAAATACTCATTAAGGAGAATTAAGAAAGTGGTATTTGGTAGTACTACAACTAAAACTCCAACGAAATCAACCAATTTATTGAGACTTGATATGTTAACTTCAGTTTAACACCAAAACAGCCTTAAATCCTCTGTATAAGGCAATTTTTCAGTGATAGTAGGGCCTGTATAGATTGCACGTGCTGGAAAAACAGCACAATATGGACATGTTGAAAATATCATTTGCAGAAAATAGCTGGCCTGTTATAAGTAGTAAGAACACAGTAGACTGAAATGGTAAAGAACCATTGTGATACTGTGTGTGAGCAAATACAGAATCTTCCATCATTTAACTACTACTAGATGAAGTCACAGTACAAATTTAACAGAGAAAATTAAGTCTACTGCCTATAACAAGTGCTATTAAAAGGTATTGATGAGGACAATATATCTTAAATTACATTACCATCATACATTTATTAGGAAAAGCACTCATACTCTGGTTAAAACACCTTTAGCAAACAGCTCTGTTAAATCATAATGACAAAATCCTACTCCTACTCATAAAAGTATGGCTCTGTCACTTTCCAGTATGTCTCCCTGTAGTGAGCAAGATCATTTCAAGGACTTATGGAAACCACACATTTTAACTTACTACACAAGGAAATACTAAAAATTCTGAAGTCTACTCCTAAACAGTTGATTGGAAGCCCACTGATGTATTTGGAGACACTTTAAACAAGTGCTTTCTGCTTTGGGTTATGCCTTCTAATAAATTAAGGTGGTGGGGGCAGCGAGGAGCAGGTAAGCTAAACCTGACATTCTATCTCCAGGCTTTCCTCTGTCCTCTACCATGCAAGAGTGTGCACTAAATATGTGAGTATTTGTGGTATTCGATAGCAATGCAACCAAAATCCCAAATAAAGCAAGCAAGCTAATAAGACTTGAATTGTTAACTTTTTGGTTTAACATCACAATCACCTTAAATCCTTTGCATAATCAATTTTTTGTTTGTTTAAAGAAACATGAACCACAGCAGTTTAAAAGTGGATGTATCAACACATCAATGGACAAGTAAAAATACCTTATCCTTAACTACTTACAAAAGTTAAATCCAAAGAGTGTTTCTTCCTCAACATTTTCAGATCCTAATTATAAAAATCTGTATGACATATGATACCACAATAGGTCCTTGGGATTGAGTCATTATGCATATCACAGTCTCATATGATGTAACCCTTCACAGTTCCCAGGTTTTTTTTACTTGGTTTTGTTTCCAAATTGAATGTATACTGCAATGTTAATATCTGGGGATTTTTTTACATTTATGTCATGCACCCTTCCCTTAAAAGAACCGTTAAACAACTCTGCTATGCGTAATGAACAGTCTCCTATGAATAATTATGAACATTGTAACTGTAATATCCACAAAAAGCATAAGACAGCTTCATCTACAAGTAATAAGACAAAGCAAAAAGCAACTACGGAGATAATGCCTATTTTATTGAGAACTTAAATGATGACATCGTGTTGTAGTATAAGAGGCTACCGAAAGCTTAAGAAAGCTATGTTTGAGCTACTAGTCAGTTCCAATCATCTTAAAATAAACCCTTCCTAAGGCTTGGAGAAGACAGCACATAGTAAATGAAGACTCCGTTTACTTGAACTCTGGAACTAAAATAGGGTTTAAACACCAGGAAACTAAAGAAGATAGATTAAAAATAGATATCATTTATGTATACAGTGAAATAATTAAGAAGTACACATAAGATCAGTGGGACTGTAAAAGTAACGAACACACATTTTAAAAGTTCTGATATCATTATAAATAAAAATGTGTGACTTGCAACAGTTAACATTTTTAGAATTTTTTTCATCTGAAAAACTTATTCTCTTGTAGAAATATAATGCTTTCAGGTTCTGTTTTTCCTGGGAGACCTTTGGACAAATGTATTTACTTAATGATTACAAAATATTTTTATCCCAAATTCAGATTTGTATCATCTCTCCCCCTCCTTTTACAACTCAGAACAGAATCTTTCCTACTGTAATGCTAAGGAACTTCAAAGATTGTCATTGTTAGCAATGACTCCACCTCTGTTCTTACAAGTGTCTGATAAAAGAATGCATAACAAAGAAGATTGCTTATCAGCAAGACCAGAACCAAACCACTCACCAGAAGATAGCCCCACTGTCCCCTTTTACAAACAGAAAGAAACTAACTGCTTTCCAAAGAAAAAAAAAAAAGGAAGGCAGACTCTTCACCAAGTTAATTTTTCCTCTTATTAGCTGTTCAGAAACTTAAGCTCAGAAATTTTAGAAGACAATAGCTTACAAAAAATTGCGAAATTTCCCATGTCAAAATTCACCTTTCTTTTGCATCAGGTTCCAAACATTGAATGTTTTGCTGCTGTGCCTTCACATATACAAATATCTTTTTATGGGTATGGATGATTACTAGCAGATATTTAACTATTCACATTTGTCCGTAACTGATAACCCAGACGGAACATCAGAAACAGCATTTGTCACAAGCTTTTTAATTATGCTCAAAAATCAGAGTCACACTATGTACGTTAAGCACAGTACCACTATTCTTTATTATATTAAGTAATAGTATATTATATAAAACTTCTGCCCTCAAATATATCTAATGTGACAGTTTATCTAAGCATGGGAAGAACCCACACTCACATTAAGAAAATGCAACTACCTCCACATTTGTTTTACTCAAGTTAGACATGTTATTTGTAAAAATCCCACTTTAACTTAAAACCTAATCTGTTAAACAAAGAAAAGTAATATTTAAATATAGAATCACAAAGTGGGAAGGCATGGACTTACCAAAACATGAAGAAAACAAACATAATCTTTTAATACCTCAAGAATAAGGTGAAAAATCCACTCCAGTAAGCTACAATAAAGGACCACTGTTAGACATGAATGTTTACTGACAGTGTTTCCTTATTTATTAAGTTACTTTTAAAATCCTAAATTGACCCTAAAAAGAAAACAGAAACATTTTCATAGCAGTGTTCTAATTAGATTAGAGTAAGTTTGGTACAGTTGAAATGAAAACTACATGACACAACTAACCTTTAAACTTAAAAACAATTGTAGACGTTTTCTTGGTTTTAGATGTTTTCGTAACACTAGGCAACTAATATTAAAAAAGTAAACATCCTAAGAGTAAGCATAATCTAACAGTTTAATGACTACCACCCGTAAGAGGCCTTGTGTTCACTGTGAAATGTATTGCCCTGTGTTTTAATTTCTTCTTATAATAATTCTAACTGTAAATGTGAACACTAGCATAGCAAGGGTATCTTAAGATTTCCCATCTGTGTAGACAAACTCCAGAGCAAAGAATTACGCATTAAGTAAAAATTCCAGTGTTTCTTGGGTATGGTTCTACTCATTTCTAAAATGCTCAAATACTAAAAACGCCATTATCTCTATGTCAGAAGATACAAAAGTCTTCTCAATTTACTGAGACCCTGCAACATTATTTTTTTACCATTTTTCTCAGTTGTAACCATAACAAACAGAAATAGGAAGATAAAACTCTTGAAACAAAAGCTAAGCCTTCTTCATCCCACATCAGAAGTAAATCGAATTAAGAAGGTAAATCTGACTAAAAATTACATTCACACCCCTACTAATCACCAACAATTTGCTACTTTAGGAAATAATGTGCGTCATTTTGCTGTAGTATTTTGAGAAAATGAATTACACTGTACAGGAAGAACATCTAAGCCACAATCACAAATGGACGAGGAAAAAAAAAAGAAAAAANCACTAGCATAGCAAGGGTATCTTAAGATTTCCCATCTGTGTAGACAAACTCCAGAGCAAAGAATTACGCATTAAGTAAAAATTCCAGTGTTTCTTGGGTATGGTTCTACTCATTTCTAAAATGCTCAAATACTAAAAACGCCATTATCTCTATGTCAGAAGATACAAAAGTCTTCTCAATTTACTGAGACCCTGCAACATTATTTTTTTACCATTTTTCTCAGTTGTAACCATAACAAACAGAAATAGGAAGATAAAACTCTTGAAACAAAAGCTAAGCCTTCTTCATCCCACATCAGAAGTAAATCGAATTAAGAAGGTAAATCTGACTAAAAATTACATTCACACCCCTACTAATCACCAACAATTTGCTACTTTAGGAAATAATGTGCGTCATTTTGCTGTAGTATTTTGAGAAAATGAATTACACTGTACAGGAAGAACATCTAAGCCACAATCACAAATGGACGAGGAAAAAAAAAAGAAAAAAAAAAAGAAAAAAAGAGAAAAATATCTCCGGGACATTAAAGCCATGTTTTTCCACTTCTCAAAGAAGACTTGTAGGTCTAATAATTTATTACATGAAAAAACCCCCATATTTCAAGATGGACTAGAAGGAAAAACTTATGTCAATACAGAAAAAAAAAACAAACCCAAAACAGTCACCAGATCCCTACAAACAGGACAAGAAATTCTACCAGTAACTGACTTTCCTGAAATTAAGAGCAGTATTGTGCAGCCTATTCCCCCAAAATACCTTTAGGTTTGAACTACGATGCCTAGATAGCTACACTACATTGGCACTGTTTTTCTAAGGACATGAAAAATAAAGACTCAACGTGGCCTAGGTCTCCTATTGTTTCAGCATTTTCTAAGAATCTGTATGAGAGAAAGTTTTGAATGACTAAACAACTAATCATTGATATTACAAAGTCAGAAAACAAAACTATGCAGCTAGGAGAGGTGCTCCCAAGTAGTCAGACAAATTGTAAAAAAAGTTTGTTACTGACAGAAGGTAAAAGAAAACGTGTTTCCCTTAGGAAAAGATTGTGTAAAAGAATACTCTACTAGACAGACAATAGACCTCTTATACCTCTTCTGAGATTCTAAATAAATCAAAGGTGCTATGAGAAAGCTGTGGTCTGTAGTTTCTAACATTTCTTCATATTTCTAGCCATTAATTTGGTATCCTTTGAAAGAAATCAAGTTCCCAGTCTCCTCACTTAACTGTTGATACTATTGCCAGGAATACAACAGTATACAGCTTCCTGATATGCACTATCTCCTGAGCTTAATGTATCTAAATAAGAGACAAGATGATCAGTGGACTGGAGCATCTTCCTTATGAGGAAAACCTGTGGGATCTGGGATCATTCAGCCTGGAGAAGGAGACTGAAGGAAGGATTTAAAAGACGTGTGTCAAGAGGATGGCGCAACTCTTTTTCCTGTAGTGTCCAGTGCTAGGACAAGAGGTAATGGACAAAAGCTGGTACACAAATAATTTCACTTAAGGAAAAACTTCTTTACTGTGATGGTGAGAGAGCCTGCCCGGTGAGGGTGTGGAGTCTCCTTCTCTGGAGGTTTTCAAAATGTGCCTGGACACGTTCCTGATTGACCTGAGCTAGGAGAACCTGCTTGAGCAGAGAAGTTGGACTAGATGGTATTTAGAGGTCCCTTCCAACCTCTACCATTCCGTTTCTATGTTAATAAAGAGTATATGAGATGCAAGGACATGTATTTTGGCATTTCTTAACAGAAGACCAAACAAAACTGTTTGCACCACACACTTTTTACAGATGCTACTCAAAGCAGCTCAAGAAACAGTGATTCCTCCACTTCTGCTCCCACTATGCAGAAACCAGGCAAATCCACTCAAGTGAATGAGTCACATAAAACACAACAATATTCATTTACTGAACATTAATTTTTAGATACATCAGAACGTAAGAGCACTTCGCTGTATAGGCGTAAAACCACAAAATGCAATGCAACTTAACCACCAGATGTAAATACCTGAGAAGTTAGATAAGAGGAGGAAACAGTGGCCACTTCATATGACAACTGCCTGTAATGCCCTTTGCTCTCCAAAATCAGCTTCTTAACTATGTCATCTGTGTGAATTCAGACACATTCTACTGAATTGCAAACTACTACCTTTATTTGAACATTTCCCATAGAAACTACTGTGAAAAACACACCTGTTAAGCAAGTCTGATCTTAAAACCATAGAATTGTTTCAGCTGGAAGAGACCTTTAAGATCACTGAGTCCAGTCTTTGCCCCAGCTCTATCAAACACTATACCATTTCCGTAAGTTCAACATTCAACTGTTTCTTAAATACTTCCAGGGACAGAGACTTCACCACTTCCCTGGGCAGCCCTTCCAGGAAAGAAATTTCTCCTCATATCCAGCTGGAACTTCCCCTGGTGCAACTTGAGGCAGTTTCCTCTTGTTCTACTGCTTGTTGCTATGGAGAACACACCGACCCCCACCGCACTACAACTTCCTTTCAAGTAGATGTAGACAGCAGTAAGGTCTCCCCTGAGCCTTCTTTTCTCCAAGCTAAACAGACCCAGATCCCTCAGCTGTTCCTCATGAGATGTGCTCCAGATCCCTCAGCTGTTCCTCATGAGATGTGCTCCAAATCCTTTACTAGCTTGGTGGTTCACCTCTGGATCCTCTCCAGCACCTCAATGTCCTTCTTGTAGACAGGGGCCCAAAACTGGACACAGCATTCAAGATGTGACCTCACCAAAGTCGAGTACAGGGGAATGATCACCTACCTACTCCTTTTGACGACACTGTTCCTGATCCAGGCCAGGATGCCATTGGCCTTCTGGGCACACTGCTGGCTCATTTTCAGCTGCTGTCAACCAACACTCCCAGATCCCTCTCTGCCTGGCAGCTTTCCAGTCACTTCTCCCCAAGCCCGTAGCGCTGCTGGGGGTTGTTGTGGCCCAAGTGCAGGACTTGGCACTTGGCCTTATTGAAACTCATGGCATTGGCCTTGGCCCAGCCATCCAGATCTCTCTGTAAATCTTCCCTAACCTCAAGCAGATCAACACTTACACCCAGCTTGGTGTCATCTGCAGACGTACTACGGGTGCACTCTAACTTCTCATCCAGATGATTAATAAAGACGTTAAACAGGAGTGGCCCCAGCACTGAGCCTCGGCGGACACCACTCATGATTGGCCACCAACTGGATTTAACTCCACTGACAACAATACTGGATCTTCAAACCATTCCTTGAGAAAAGAACAGCAGGATTAAGAGAATTACCCTCTTGAAAAGATCTTCAGCTAAGGAGAAATTTTCAACAAGAAAATAATTGTTTTTCTTGAGCATGTAGTTCTTGGAACTTTTCTTCAACTATTTCCTCAAAGTATTCTGTTCTCCAACTATCAAACCATGTCTTGCATGATGACTAAACCTTTTGTCATCTGTGAAACCACAGTGAAATCCTTTCCAGAATACATGTGTATATATACACGTCTCCATACACAAATACTTTTTTTAAGAAAATGCAAAATTGTGCATATATCCATTATTTTTCAAAGGTCAGTGACAGTTGGGACTACAAATGAAACTCACTTGAAATAGGCAAGACTTTTGGTAAGGATATGGGATACAGCAGGATAGAGTATTTTAGAGTGTTAAACTAAACACAATATTTCGAACAAAATACCTTAAAAATTTTTTATTTATTTTTATTTTATTATCTCCTCCTTTTACAAAAAGGACGATCAGTAGTATCTTTAAGCTTCACTGGGAACTGTTTCTCCCCACATCACTTTCAAGGTGAACTTCTCTTATTTGCAACTCTGATTAGTCCTGAATAGATGTGTAAGGAAGAAGGTTTAAACAAAAAGAAAAAAAGTAATTGTCTTGACAGTGAGAACTTTCCTTTTAATTAAGGAACTTCTCCTCCTGTACTTTATGACTTTCCAAAGCTGCTAAAACATGAAATAATAGAGGAAGAAACATTTTCTATTTGAACAGGATGAGATCAGGGGAATGAATAAACTTTTTTTTAAAAAAATGAGTACTTCAAGCAGAATTCCTCACAACTTTTTTCTCCTGTTTTCTCTTTTTTCATCCTCTGCTGTTCCCCAAATAATGTTGCTCAAGTTTACTTTTGTATCTCTTTCAGCTGGCATGAGGCACCTACACCCCTAAGATGACTCAAACAATTCGAAGCAGGAGCAAATAAGTTTAGAATGTTGTAATAGACACACAATCTTATAAATGCTTCTTGAGAAGCCACAGAAACAAAATTGAAAACATGGGAGTATTGAGTTGACAGGTCAATGTATTTTACTAGTATTAACAGCAAACCTTCCATCTCAAAATGAAAGATACCACTAACAGACCAATAAAACTGAATTATTTCAGTTTACACTTAGGAACCCAAGAGATCAACAGGTGTCCTGGATCACTGAGGTCAGTCCTGTTTTATTACAAGCTACCACATAGACTAATATTTTCCTAAACTCTATTTACAATCCGAAGGTCTGAAATTACTGAGCTATTTTGCATAATAATTTTTATGACATTCTACACAGCTTAAGGAAGACTAAATGGCTAAAGAAAGTAACATATTGACAAAAGCTTACAGGTAGAGTAGTGGCATATTCTTACATGCCTTTACCTTCCAAGCAAGCTACAACCTCTCTGGGGTAAGGAATGTCCTTTTGTTAAGTGGTTTTAAGAAGTTCAGTACATACTGTTTAGTGAATTTATTCTTGAGGACTACAGGTCCTAACTAGTGGTAACATTTGAAAAAAGCATATATAGTACATCAACATAAGCTTGCTATTTAGATGCAACAATGTCAGTAACTTAAGGACAGAACTAGTAAGCACAGAAATCTTACTAGATACTGAGGAAAATTAACAGTCTTAATTCATCATGCAGAATAACAAAATGACCACTCCCTAATGATTTTATTTCCTGCAAATGCTTAACTCAAACTTATTCTGTAAACACACAGATCTGCACACATTCTCCTTTTCCCATTCCTCTCACCCTCTATTTTTGGTACAGGGAGCAAGCATGAATGCATCACTAGCAGCAACTACACAGCTGAGCTCTCCAAAAGAAACAAAAGTCAGCACACCCGGAGTATAAATGAGAGTGTCACTCTAGAAAATCCACATTCATGATCACGCCTGTTTTACCAGGCTATGCACGAGAAAGCTCACCTGTTCAAAGAGGACTGCACAAAGCAGCTGTTGGCTCTGCTCAGCTTCTAAACCCCAACAGCATACAGGCACCAGAACAGATAGATGACAAACATGCACATGGAAATGATACCTCAGAGGAACCAGTTGTTCCTAAGCAGCCCTCCTAACCTACACGTCTGTCTACAGGCACATTCACAGTAGCTTCCCACATCCACAGTTTAGACAGAGTAGGTTTCCAATTTATTTCTTCATTATACAGTAATTACTGTTGGATCACATCCAAGGACAGCACAGTTTCAAAACACATGTGAAAGCCAGTACTAATATCCTTTAATAACGTTTGAGTTAAAAGTATATTGCAACTTAAACTCTGCCTTAGCAGTCTTGCAACAGATTTTCACATTACCAGCATTCACTGAACTCCTCTCTAATACCACTGTATCCTTTGATCTTCCAACTAGCAGCAAGAAAAGAAACAGACACCATCTGAAGTAACTGGTCCCAAGCAACTTGGATTATGTATATTCTATTGAACTTATTAAAATCTGAACAATTTCACAAGAATATAGGAAGACTGGTTCTCTTACCAAAATCAGAAGTCGGCTGAATAGTTTAAGTCAAAACCTAGACTAGGTCCCAAAAGAAATCTTGCCATAAGCAAACCGTAATACTGCAATCCACATGCAAGCTATCACTTTCACTGTAGAAGTGAGAGAAATCATGAAAGCCATCTTGCTGCAGAGCATAAGTAGCAAGCTGGTTGCAATAGGCTGTGAACGTTAAAACTACCTACCAGTTTTCTTCTCCATTAATGACGAGAATCTCTCAGAGACTGCAGCATTCTCAGCAAACACAAAAGAAAAGTTAATTAAGTTCAAGGAGAGAAGCCTGGTAAGCCCAAAGGATGATGTATTAATATGGAACCAAGGACTAATGTAATAATCCTCAAAACCCATCAGACAAAACAAAAACATCAACCAAAGAGCTTATCTTTGGAGAGGGACACTAATGATCAACAAGAACTCTTAACATACTGTGAAACTTAAGTCCATACAGTCAAAAGTCTTCCTGTTCACCAAAAATGACAAAGTCTACTTTAGTAACACAAAACATTAAGAACTGGGTGGGGCGGAGAAAAAAAAACAATACTCAAACAATAAATCTACTATCAGAAATACTCTGCCTCTACTCCTGACTACACAGATCCAGGAACTTGGTAAAGTTTCCTGAAAACTTCAACAATAGTAATGGCCATTTGGTTACCTAAATTGCTACAATCAGGCTGGGTATTTAAATGACAGTGCATCCCAATTCCCACTGTTTTTCATACAGGTTCTTTTCAGCAAAGACACCTATGTAAATTTTTGCTGATCATAAAAACATACATCATACATACTACACAGAACAGACACAGACTTGACCATGATCTCTTGGGCTCAAAAACAAAGAGACCTCAGTCTACTTCTAAAGCTGAAAATGTTTAGAAGGCATCACTCCACAGCTCATTTTAAGCATTAAAATAAACAGATAATCTCTTCACGACATACTATGCAAATATTACCTTAAGGTTTAAATCAGATTTTTCTGTTGACTGATATGAAACCTGACAGCATCATCAGCCAAACACATCAGATCTCAAAAAAATTACCTACACTTGAGCCATACTTCATCTACATTTACATATAGGTAGGTATACTGGTATTTCTCAGGCTGCAGAAACAACTGTGATTCCTGTGATCACCACTGAAAGTCTTCTTAAGCAGAAGGCCTTCATTACAAATGACTTAAACAGGAAAGCAGTGGAAAATACAACATTTGTCAGTACGACACTGTGTCTTGTCACTATTTTGGGGGACACTTAACCATTAAGAAGTTATTAGTATGAGAACTGCCTCACTGACATTAAGTAAATTACATCCAGTACTACACAAACAACAAATATGAAATAGAGCAAGTTAAGAGGAAAGGGAAAACATATATAACATAACACTGTATGAGACATCCTTATGTGTGCCATATGAAGTTCCTGCAGTGTCCTGACGCTGACTTAAGAGTTGACCCTTAGGCATGATATGGTGAAGACTCTTACCTACATTCACCTCAGTTACCTTTAGGATCTAAGTATGTGTTGAATTTCTCACAAGTCCCTTCAAATCAGATCTTTCTTCTGTTCAAGACAGATTCATACACTCTGTATTAAAAGACAGTTGCTGGGAGCATATGAAATGAATTTTTTATAGCAGTGTGTAAAACTTGATAGCACACTCTTTACTTCAAAGTCTTTAATGGCTCTTGGCGATAACAAATTGAAAGGTGAAATTGAAAAAAAGTAAATCAGCTATCAGAAGGGGAGAACAACAACACTGCCTCCAGGTAAAATTCTGCATTCAGAAAATTAATGCAGAAGACTGACTATCAGGCAAAAGATAACATTAGGCACAACTAGACCCCAAGTACACCTGGTACTGACTGAAGGTGAGCATTAATAAAACTGATGCTCTGGTCTCTTTGTCACTGATGAAGATAAGGCTCTTAAATAAGCACCAAAAAACTTTCAAATCTTTGAGCTTTTCTCAAAATCGTCAACTCCAGTTTAATCTGGAACTGAGAAGTTCTGTTCCTCTGAATGGCACGAGGTTCTCTATAAGCAGATCCATCTATCTGCAGAAATAAGTGGGTCTTTAAACTATAGTGGCAATATAGTTAAATGTTTGCATACAGCCTCAGGGAGCTGAGGGGAAAGGCAGAGGGAAAATTCAACAACAGAAACACAGTCATCCTGTTCTCTACAAGATAAAGGAGGGATACACCTAGTACCTTTCACATATGGCAGTCAACACTGGTATGAGAACTCTGCCATAAGGTAGTTACAATAATTTCAAAGAGGTAACTAATCTTGTACCTAGAAAGGTTAATTTCTCTTAATTGTACTCTTTGTGAGAAGAACTCTGCTGTATTTCCCTCCTTCAGAGTCACTGTAACTACGAAGTGGATAGAAGAAAGGAACAAATGTATACTCAGCCTCTCAGATGAGGTACACTCCTCTGAAACAAAGGATTGGAAGAAAGTGAGTTTTACCAAACCTAGAAATAAAAAACTGTGTTTAATTTTTGCACAGGATTTGCGATGTGTAAATCTAATCAGCAGCACTGCTAAAACCAGCTTCCTCCCTTAAAGAAAGGTCAAGTCCTGCCTCATCCTTTAAAAACAGCTGTTCTAAGGAAAATGTTGACCTGAAAGTGACTTGTTAAAAAAGAATTAATGATTGATTCTTCACTTCACACAACTGTCAAATGTTTCCAGCTTGAAAACCAAAGCCACATGACCATTAGACCTGTTGATGCTGTTGAACTTCCAAAAAATCAGGTGTGTAACATCCAAGCAAGCCAGTATAGCCCTAGCCTCCTCAACACACAGGCACAAGACTTTTATTCCAGATAGTGGCAAGCGTTTTCCCATCTAAGAACAAATCTAACGTAGACAAGGTGGAGACAAAATTATGCCATTCAAGAGCATCATCTTCTTCAGATGATAAAAGAGCTTCTCCAAAACAACTTAGAAAGGACAGACTAGAGATGCCAAGTACATCTGGCAGCAAAATGCACAGTTCAAATCTAAAGAGCAGAACATCCAGGAAAAGGTAACTGTACAGAAGATAGTACTAGCAGTAAAACATGAATCTTAAAAAAACAAAGAACAAAGACAGAAATTAGATGAAACAATTTTTGCAACGGAGAACTACTGTGTGACAAAGCACACCAGGACCTCCCTATTTATTCACTGCCAGAGTATAGGTGGTGGGATACATGAGAGGTCTACAGACACCAGAGAGGTAAGCAGTAACATATGAAAACAAAGCAGGATAAGTGCTCACATAGCTACCACATGAATACGTTAGATAACACTAAAACAAAAAAGTAAGACCCTTAAAGGTTTGTATCAGTAACATTCACTAAAACCCCAATCCCTGATAGATGTACAAAGTCTCACTTTTCAGAATGCCTTCCAGTAGTTCCTCTTTCCAAATGAAACTACCAATACCTTAGAGTGATCTATTACATAACTGACTTCAGTGACTACCTTGTAATATCATGCTCCTGTGCCTTACCTAATTTATTGGCTAAGAACATACAAATGCTATATGTGGTATCATAACAGAATGAAAATTGTCTCCACCTGTTGAAAGGGAACAGTTAGATCCTGAAGTACACATAGAGGTCAATCTCCTTCTTTCTTTAGTATGCATATGTCAAACAAAAGTCAGACCTGTTGTTAAACATTTTCTACTTCTATACTTCTAAACCAAATAATACCGATAGAAAAGAAGCATAATTTCACTTCAAAAGTTACCAACATTGTGTCTCAGAATGGTGTGCCCATAGCTAACTTACATATATCTAATTATGTAGATCTCAAAGACAGATCTTTGAAATCAAACAACGGAGAAGTAACTTCAAGATAAAATATTTTTTTGATTGTACTCGTTGAATAATTTATTTTCATGCATTTCTTGCAATGTTCAAGATATTCACATTTCTACTTCCACCTTTCTAATTATCTATTGTTTTAAGTAAAAACTTGCACAGTTGCAGATATAGAATCTAAACGCAACATAAAGTTAAAGAAGTGTATTACCTTGTACCCACTACTAGTAAGAGCAACAAAAACATGCTTTACGCAAGTCAGATTCACAGTTACATATTAAAGTCAAAAAAGCTGCTCTAAAAACGTGGGTTTTATTTTGCAAATCTGTATTTAGTTAATTCTTAAATATACTTTGCATCTTCTATCTTAATCTTACATGGCACAAACTACAGTTTTACTAATTTCAGTACCAAAAATTAAAAATGCTCAACTCATTTAAACTTTTATTTGTTCAGAAGGTTAACTTAGTGACTTAACAGTTGTTTTTAAAAAAAAAAAAAAATTATCCAGACCACTTTCTCAAGCAAATGTAGTGGTGAAAAATGAGTGCATCAGTAAGAACCCCCTCCAAACTCTGGGTTTCCCACCTACACATTGCAGGCTGTGGATTTTGTTTTTGCTACACAAAAAAAACACATACACAAAAAAAAAAAAAACCCCAACCCTGTAACCCACCCTTAAAGCCCTCTCTTAAGTTCAGAATCCATTTCCTACCTTAAAAAGTTCTCTAGAACAAACCTTTTCTATAAGTGCAGACCTGCATTTTGTGCTTAATTGTTCTACTTGGAATAAAATTTATCCAAGTCAAGTAACAAAATTTGGTATCATGAGAGTTCTCCTTCTGCTCCAACAAGAGGAATTGAATATACCAAGGGAATAGAAAAAAAAATAAAAAATAGTACTTGGAAAAGCCCACAGTAAAAATTCACTTAGAGTTTCTTTTTCTTATGTAAGAAAGATGGATTTTTAGTTTCAAAAAGACAAAGAAATTAATACTTGACAAGTACTTAGGCATGAAAAATATTATTACTCCCAATGGATTCACTACATCCAAGTGAAAAGTGTTAATTTTTTTTAAAATTTTGTTTTCTTGGTTGCGATACTGAACTTGTTTTCTTTGATTCCAAGCTTCTTCAAGAAATTCTTGGTTTATACAAACCAAATAACAATATGTGATGTCCTCAAAAAAGTATCAGGAGCACTTACTCATCATACTTGATATGATAAATAACTTCTTCATCAGTGTCCATACAGTCTGAATAAGATGTGGATGGTTTACTGTCCAAATAATTTGCATTTTCTCTAGAATGATCTTGAGTTAAGTTTCCATTAGTCCGTCTGTAAGCGTTACCACTCTTTCCTTGAGTTTTACCATTCTTATGTCCCTTTGTTGCTCGGGTAACGTTTTCTATATGAGCTTCAAACCAGGCTCCAATGCTGACATCACGGGCATCCACCAATTCGTTTATCTAGAAGGAAAATGCAATAATGAATTTACACTTCTTTTACATAATTACAATTAAGCAAAAATAAATAATACAACTTACTATGCTTACCTTAACTTGGTTAATAGTAAAACAATGGAACTCTAGTAAACACTGAGGTTGAGTAAATTCAAGTATTTTATTACTCTTCCTTCATTAAAATCTAGAAGGAATATAACCTGTATGTATTTTTTAGAAGTAAGGTTAGATTTCCTTCACAGTCCCCCTCACCCCAAACCTGAAGATTAGCTTAATCTCTTAAATTATCCTTCCCTCTTGCTTTACCAATTGTTCTTTAATGCAAAATAAACACACAGAGCATAAAAATACTGGCCCACAATCATGAGGTTTAAAGACTTCCCTGAGCCTCCAATTTGAGATAATTCCATCCTTCTGGCCTGCATGTTTTGTTTAACAAAACTTGAGCAGAGAGAGGCAGGACACAAGTCTAACAAGGCTGCCAGAGTCGGTTAAAAAATATTACGACTGTAAGAAATGAAACTATCTCCCAGAATTTTTCCCTTCCATATTCACAATGCTGGTATTGAGCAACCAAACTGCTTTACTATTCTAAGCCCTGTTTCATTTTCTCAAGTCTTCAGCTAACTAAGCAGATGTTCCTTGAATAATACAACACCGGTGAAAAAAAAATATTAAAGAACACTTCAAAGTACAGTTAGGATAAAAAAAAATTATTGTAACAGAGGAACTGCACAGCCATACCGTAAAAAATATCTGCAATAAACAATTGGATACATTTATGTATACATATGGTTTGAACTGCAGCCTTTGTCAATTACCAACATAGAGGAAAACACTTACTTACCCCAAAGGCTAGTTTACAGAAACTGAACAATCTTACAGTATTTTCACAAGAACAAGACAAAAAGTATGCTCAATAACTTTTAACAATTATAGAATAGAATCATTTTGGTTGGAAAAGACCTTTAAGATTATCAAGTCAAATTAGTAACCTAACATTGTCAAGTCCAACACTAAACCATGTGCCTCAGCACCTCATCTACCTGTCTTCTTAAGTTTCTCCAGGGATGGGTACTTCACTGCCTCCCTAGGCAGCCTGTGCCAGTGTCTCAGTGAAGTTTTTCCTCATCTCCAATCTAAATCTCCCCTGGCAAAACCTCAACTAATTTCCTCTTGTGTTGTCACTAATTACGGGAGAGAAGACACCAACCCCCACCTTGCTACAATCCTTTCAGGTAGTTTGTAAAGAGAGATCTTGTCTCTCCTCAGCCTCCTCTTCTCCAGACTAAACAACCATAGTTACCCCAGCTGCTCCTCACATGACTCTTCACCACTTTCATTGCCTGTCTCTGGACATGCTCCAGCACCTCAGTGTCACTCTTGTAATGAGGGGCCCAAAATTTAGAGTGAAGCAGTCCTTACGTAACTTCTGTAAGTGCAACTGACAGCATTTTCAGCTAACAAGTTTATACCAAGAAATCGATACTTCATATTTTACTCTTTTAAGTCAACTCTTAAAATTACTTCCCAAACACAACCCTTTCTTTTTCCTCCCATGCAAAATAACAACATATACTTTTTATTTTTTTTCTCTTACAACCTATAGTATTTGAAGTACAGCTTTTTACCAGGATGAAAATTTCAGACACATAAATCAGGAAAGGATAGCCTAATTTTAAATCTATACATAAATTTTAGATACAAACAGTAGATTCTGGCATTTACAGAAGGAACCCGCATGGAGGTCACCCTGGACAACCCTACATTTTTGAATTTGTTGTAGCTCAAAGTGCTTCTTTACTTTCCCCTCTCGAGAGCACAACTGAGGGACATACACACTACTACACATTCCCCAATCTGCTGCTAATTCTTGTGACTAGTTGTTAAAAGTGCCAGAGAACCCCATTAGCAAAGACAAAAATCACAATCAGGTGCAGAATAAAAAAAAAAAAAATTATTCAGTGAAAACTCCCTTAATCATTCACCTCCAATGCATCCTTCCATAATTTGGCATGCACACTTATACAAAAGACTTCTCAACCTTGCAAAGACTAAGGGTAAATAATTAAATCATTTTACTCCAGACCACTAATGAACATCTGACAACTATTTCAAGTTAGTAGTGTGTGGTTTATGAATCAGGTTTTTAGTAGCTCTTTGTGAACAGTATCGAACAAATACAGATTTCAATTAGATTCAATAATTCCAAGCCAGTTTGAGTTCTCAACTAAAATGTTTTTACTACAGGCAGATATTTGGATGAAAAGTTAAAGATTGTGTGAGAATCAGACAAGAAATGCGCATGTGTCATGGTTTGACATGCC
>WBNH01004700.1:71650-124708 GCA_013401255.1 Urocolius indicus | reverse complement strand
GGTTATCTTTTTTCCTCCCATTTAGTGGTGGCCTCCACTATCCTAAGGAGGGTAGGGGTGGATGGCAGGCAGTGAGCAACAAACTGTCCTGGTGTTTTGATTCTGGCTAGGCCAAAACCATAACATAGCTATATTCAATATACCCTGTATCGTAGACACATAGAATCATAGAACGGTAGGGGAAGGAAGGAACCTTTAGAGATCATCTAGTCTAATCACCCCGAAGAAGCAGGTCTTTGAAGAGGTCAAAGTCAGCTCGCCTGAAATCCAGCATCATGGTCTTACTTTGTGTCCTGACTCTTCCACATAGGATCTTGAAGTTTATCATCTCATGGTCACTGCAACCAAGACTGCAACCTTGTTAAAAGACTCATTTACAAATAAGGTTCAATATTCATTAGATTTGTTATCCAGTGAAGTTCAAAATAGTGAATTCATTGGCTGTTCAGGGATAAAGGACCAAGAAAAATGCATTACAGTGGTGACAAAAGGGCAAACACACAGGCCATGCTTAAAATCTAAATATTGTCATTTCTGACATATATGTTAATTTAATCTGAATTAGTACTAAAATAAAAATATTTTCATAAAAATCCATAGAGAGGTAAATGCCATTTACGGTTTATGACATGGTCCTGAAGATCTGTTTTACTCTTAGTGCAGAACTTCATAGGTATAGGCTATAAGGGTAGCTTCAATTTTCTTCCCTGACAAGTATTCTCAAGGCATGTTTTAGCTTATAGAAACTGTTTAGGTAAATTCTCTGTCTGAATCATCATGGTTCTTTTGTATGCCATTTTCCTGCATTAAAGAAGGTAGTCGAATTCTTTTCTCATGCTTCTGAACAAAAAAAAGCACAAAAAATTGAGTCAATTTATCCACCCTGTTCTGTTTTGTACACCAAAGCCTGTATATTGTTTCTTCATCACCCATTTTGGTTGAAGTAGTTATATAAAGCCTCTGATGGTTAGATCCTGTTCTGGGTACTGAATTTTGATTAACAAATGTCACTTTTATATACACACATACACATAGAAATCAGTAAGCAATTGAATTATCTAAACTTACTTTCATCTTCCTGTGTCATGTCAGAACATTTTGTTGCATTTGTGTAACTGACCTATAATGTCACAATGGCTCACTCATGTTAGATGGATTGCTTTCTTCTTTGTATTTGTGTGAGTGCAAATTACCATGCTATGCTTGCATTTTTTTACAAACCGTCTCTAATCATAAAGTTTGCAGCAGATTAAAGGCTTGCCTTTTTACCATTGTCTTCAGGTTTTTTTTGTTAAATTTGAATATTCAATATTGTTATTTTCATAACCTTTGTTAATTATTGTGTCTAGAATATCTGGCCACTCATTCCTATCCTCAATATGTGTGCTACAAAAGTATACTAAAACAGTTCTTGTTTCCTGGGTTTTCTTGTTTCACTGAGTTGAATGCTTCCCCTGTGCCTTAGGCATTATGTTATAAAACAGTAAGAACAAGAACTCCTCATACAGTGATTAGGTGCTTGTTTTCTTACATACTTGTGTGAGGAAACAACCGTTTCCCACTGCCAATCTATAATGTTTCTACCTCAACTAAAATAAAATGCTACCCCTTCTCTAAAGAAGACATATATTGTCTTCTGTAAATGCTTGATGACGTTTTATGACTTGTCCATTAACATAATAAAAATTATGTAACCATTTATGACCTTGGGTTGTGCAAATCTCTCAGGAGAGAGAAGAATTAAAATAATTACATTACTTTGACATCTGCTTATCCAAGCACTTCAGGCTGTGTTTCTCCATCAAGATCTGGATGGAAGAATAAGAAATTAGAGACTTCTACTTTAAGAACCTGCTGTTGTTTTTTGGGTTTGCTTTTTTTTACCCAGAAAGAGATAAAGAATCTATCTAAAGTCCATTAATATCTAAAAGCTTGCCTTCAGTCTCACGTTCCATCTTTTTTACTGATCTCTGCTGCTGCCTCAGCTTTCTGCTTGGATTTATCCTTTTCTAAACAATATAATTTACTGCTTGTTTTTCTCCAATGTCTTAATTTCTTATTTCCTTCTTTTATCATAGTTTATTTAGACTTTACATTTGTTGTAGGATTTTATGGGAGCAAAATCTGCACTCAGATGTACAGTTAAAGTATTTTAGTTAAAACAGAAAAAAATCAGTGGTCAGCTCCCTGTTTGAATAAGTTATGCATCAGACCTTCCCAGTGCTGTGTGGGAGGTGTAACAGATCTGCAGCCGAATCATAATGATCATAATTTTCATGCAATGTCCTTACCACAACTCTTGCACTGTAGTTTTCAAGGTAAGAAAACAGCTGTGAAAATATGAAGGAATTCAGACCTTTTTTTATTTGTTGTTTGAGAGGTTTCCTACCTTTTCCTTTTTATTTCTTCACCCTTTCCCCATAGATGATGTATACATAACTTTTCTGTAGTGATGGCTCAAAGGAGGACATTTTTGGTGGTGGCTAGGCTGAACTTCAATGAAGAGTTTAGGCTGAGCCAAATAAACTGTTGAATTAAGATGGACACAGATGAATATTTAAAAAATCTTATCTTTCCTTACTTTTACTTCAATAACAGTAACAATAATAATAATAATAATAACCACATCAAGAACAAAAACACAGTACTGCTCCCTAAAATAACAATTTCTTTAGTTCTTTTTGTTGCTTTATTGTTTCCCTACTAGTTTTGTATTTGGTTCAGGGTTTTTAATAGTCTTAGAGTTTTGAAGTGATACTAGAGAAACTCTCTTCTTGCTTTTACTGTGCAACAGCTTTGTGTTCACATAACCAAAACCATATCACTCCTCAAAGTTAGTATGTTGTATTGTTTACAAAACAACTAGATAGTACGTGTGCTTTACTGTCTTGACCTAATGATTACTTGTCATGGTTTGACATGACAGCCTTTTCTGGTAAGGGGGATGGGGCTGTAAAGATGGTGCCTGTAAGAAGTTGTTTGCATTTCTCCCAGCTCTGAGCCAGACCCACTTCTGGGGCTGAGCCAATTAGACACCTCCACAATCACTTTTTAAGAAGAAGATGGAAGAGGAGGTTGCTTTCCTCCATCTTCTTCCTGCTTCTTCCTTCTTGTATTTTTTCTTCTTCTTCTGGCTGGTGGTGGTGCAAGGAGTAGGAACAGAGAGAGAAACAACTATGCAGACTCCAAGGTGAGTGATGAAAGAGGAGGCGGTGTACCAGAGCAGACACTCCCCTGCATTCGGGGGAATGAATTGGTGAAGCTGAGATTTACTTTCATGTTTTTAAAGACTCCACATCAGTGGTAGAGACTCATTTTGATAAAGCTGACCCTGGACCAGTGGCAGTGACTCATTTTGATAAAGCTTCACTACAGATCCTGAGCCAGGCGCAGTGATTTTCTTCTTTATCGCTATGGCCAGAGCAGGCTGTGTCCCAGAGGAGGGACCCAATATTCACAGCTATAACTGTGGGAAGGAACCCACGACAAAGCAGCTCATCAAACCTGTGCCCAGAAGAGGCCTTGTCCTGAGAGAGGGACCCTATAACTGCAGAAACTGCAACCACAGTGAAGAATCCACGCCAGAGATATTCACCAAGGACTCTGTCCTGAGAGAAGGACCCTGTATCGGCAGAAGTCACAGCTGCTGGGAACAACCCACACCAGAGAAGTTCATTAAGGACTGTGTCCTGGGAGAGGAACCCCGTGTTGGAGCAGGGGAAGAATGCCAGGAGTCACCCTCACCTGAGAAGACAGAAGCGGCAGAGCCCATCTGTGAGAGACTGACCACCTCCCCCATCCCTTGTTCCCCTGAGCCGTTGTGCAGGGAGGAGGTAGAGATATGGGGAGCAGCTAGCTGGGCCAAACCCCGACATTGCTAAATTTCTGTAATATCACACATGATGCTTGAGAATAGCTACTGAATAAATACCATACAAACTGATTTTCATGTGCAATGTAGGTTCACAGATCTGCCTGATCATGAAAAAAATAATTTGAGGTTATTTCTTTTCAGTTCAATATACAGTCATCCTGCCATATTGATATATTATGGTATCATACCACTCTACTTAAGAATTGACAGTGTGAAACTAAAAGCATTTGTGAATAATTTTTTATAGTTTCAAGACATTAGGAAACATATTTAATGGTAAGTTTTGTTTAAAATCAAATATGTTAATGACATATTTGTGAATGTCATGTTATTTTGGACTAAAAGACTTAGAAATTACAAGGCTCAAGACCTGAAAGTTTATGCAAACAACAGCGATTAATTTTAATTTATTTTTTAGAGGTAAAGGTTATAAAATCCGATGTTAAATTCTTTTGCCTACTCATCATAAGAAGTATTTCTGAAGTACCATTGTATTGTTGTACAAAAATATCTGAAGTTCAGTGTTCTTACAGATACTGAGAGGAATTAAAAAATCTCTGAAGTTACCATAAATCCTATTTTTTTTGCTTAACTAGCTAAATTCAGAAACTAAAAGCAAATTTTCTCTCATCGTACATGATTACAAGAGATATCAGAATTGTAATGACTTTTGAGCTCTATTCCTTGTGGCAGTAATTTCTTTATTTTCATCCTAGATCCAGAATTCACCAAAATGATCTTTAGAAAATAATTGAAATAAAACTTAGATATCATACAGCTGATGTTAAGGATTAACTATCTGAAATTTAAAGATTTAATGGTAAAGAAAAATTCAATTTTCTGTATTAGGTCTAAGAACATTGATTTTCTATTATTTTAGTCTGTATTTTTCTCCCATGTCAACCTGCCTAAATAATCTCAATCTATATACACCAGATTACCAACATTTTCATTCCAGAAAAATGTAATTGGTATTGTCTGTAACCATAGAATCATGGAATCATACCATGGCAGGGGTTGAAATTGACCTCTAAAGATCATCTGGTCCAGCTCCTCCCACTCAAGCAGGTCCTCCTATATCAGGTCACTCAGAAACGTGTCCAGATGTGTTTTGAAAACCTTCAGAGAAGGAGACTCCACACCCTTCCTGGGCAACCTGTGCCAGGGCTCCCTCACCCTCAAAGTAAAGAAGTTTTTCCTTAAGTGGAAGCTTTTTTTTTTATGTTTTTATATGTTTATTTTCACAGTGTCAAATAGTACTTCAGTGCCTAAATACTTCTAATATGCTCCTCTAAATAGTGAGCTTTCAAAAGAAGGATATTTTCTTGATTTAATTTTCATACTTAGCTCTCTAAAAACTATTTTATTTTGTATTATAATTCAAATTCTAATATTTCTTTAAAAGAATAGAAATAGCTGTACTCCACATTCATACATAAAACATTTAAAGTAGATCAATCTTTGGTTTAATCTTTTAATAAAGAGAAGTTTGGGTTAGCAGTATTGTAGTACATCATAATATTTTGATAAAATGTTGGTTACTAAAAGAATGGAGGCCCTCTCACTGCAAAGAACCACATGGAGAAGACAAGGATTAATATCTACAAGCTGCACTGAGAGAGATTTAGTCTCAAGATTAAAAAAAAATACAGCAAGAACAATCATTCACTGGAACAATCTCCACAGGAGAAGTGGTGGAGTCTCTATTACTGGAAATTTTCAAGATGTATCAGAGTGCTAAATAATCTCATCAAGGATGCCTTTTCTATGAAAGGTTGAATCAGATGGTCTTTCAAGTTCCCTTCCAAGCCTGGCTATTGTACTATTCTATAGTATGATTTTATAAATTTTAAATTAAATGAAGAAAAGTTTTATAGATGTGGACCACAGATCCACAAGAGGATACATACAACTAACACTCTTTCCTGATAACTATTGAATACACTGCTTTGCACTGAATATAATTATTCTGTTCTACCATTACTATATGTTAGATCTTTCACTCTTTTTCCTCATGCAACTTAGTATAACTAGCTCAGTATACTTATCTTGTAAGAGCTGGTTTTCTTTCTCAAAACTCAGTGTTTATTTATGAAAATATTCCTCATGACTATTGTGTATTGCAAAATCTTTATGCTATTTTCTGAAAATATTTTCTGTGATAATTTCCAGAGAACAAAACTGTTGAGCACATTTCTTCTCTTCAAAATGTCTCTTTCTCTTGTCTTTTCAAATGGAACAGTGTTTTCTTGATACTGAAAGTGGTCTTTTGTCAAGAGTTGGGTTTTATGCACAGCCTTCCTATTAACCCATATGATTAGGTACCTATCATCAAAATTAACCATCATTTTTCTAGCCATACAAATGCTTAGGTATATGTTCATCGTCTTATATCAGCAAATGCATGATTGTGTTGTCAGTTTAGCTACATACTTGAGGCAGAATGTCAGATACTACCTGCACTTTTATAAAGAAATGGACTACAATAAACTGTCAAGCCTTAAAGGATAGTTTTGAACTTTGACCCCTTCCTGTTATTTCATAGGTTATGCACCTGGGAACAACATACCATGCTACCACAACAATTTAGCATGGTTATATCTGGCACCAAAGTAAGTAGTGGGTTGAAGCAACACAGAAGCAGCTACTCCAAGTGCAGAAGGATGTAGAGAATGAAGAAAAGTTTCTATGAAAAGTTCTTGCTTTGATCAACTCTGGTTGTGACACAAAGATGTTTGTAAAATGTCATTTGTACTGCTTAATTCAACCTACCTCTGTTATCCAAGGACAGAAAAATCAAATAAAATCTAATAGTGTTGACCATAATTCCCAGTAAATAGTAAATATTGTACCATAATCAGAATAAAGTAAGGATTGATATGTCTGTCTGCAGTTTTTAGTCTTTAAATTACTTTCCTCCTTCTAATCAAGACAGAGTAGGCTGCAATAAAATACTTTTTCAAGCTCTTGAGCTATTATTTTAAAATATTCATTTTGAAATAACATTTAAAATAGAACATTAAAAGAGAGCTTAAAAAGTAGTGTAAGGAAAATGTCCTTTAGAAGAACACAAAATGTTACTATAAGACAGGAAAAGGGTATTGTGAAGGATTTGTGTTTATGCAGTCACTAGGCATATACATCCAAAAGTATGACCAATGAAAAATTTTGCTAAAAGTTCTGTCCCCGTTCTCCTCTCCCACAAATGGATTATGTCAAAGAAACAGCAGTTCTGTGAACTGGTTGAACTTACTGACTTGACAAAAGAAATAAAAATGAAGTGATGTAGTCAAAAACATGCCTTTCCCCTTTCTTGATTCATGTACCACTTGCTGTAATATTGGGAAGTGAGACAATGATTGATTACAAAAGATTTTCACTTTGGGGATAACCACATGTGAATTCAATCTATTGGATTTTTCTCTTCACATCCTGTTCATATCGTCCTTTCTGCAGACTCTAATTAATAGTTATAAACTAAAGTTAACACTGAGTTGGAGTGTTCATCAAGCAAGCCACTGCTCACAGCTTCCATTCTAATTATAGTTGGCAGGGCTAAATCATGAGGGGTGCTTATCCTGAGCTGCTTAAGCATTTTTAAGTGCTAAATTGCAGGCTTTATCCTAAAATCCACCTGGTCCATGTCACAAAGTATTTGGAGGAAAAAGGAAGGATGGTAGCAATGGTAACTAACATCCCTCAAAAGAGCACAAGCTGGAAAACACAAATGCACTTTTACCCAAATCACCAGATAAAGACTTCAGATCCCTTTAGAAGTATTTTGTGCTGCCAGCAGGTTTTAAAATCATTGCATCATAAATCAGATTACACTTTATAGTAAAACAGTCTTGCTACCTTGCTATTTCAGACTGCTGTTGACCTCAGCATGTACTGCATCAAGCATACTGTGATTAAGGGCAGAGGAAGAATACATAAACAGAGGGGAAAATAAGTGTATCTTTGGTAGCAGGAACTTATTTGTTAAATGTTATTCTTTAAAAATACTTGTGTCAGAAGTTCGAAATTACACATCGTGTATATAAGAGCTACTGTCTTCATGTCAGTGTAAAGCTTTACTCTTTTCTTTATCTACCATACAGAAAGCCTAAAATTAATCTAAAACTGATCAGAAACTTCGTCTCACAAAATAGTGATCAAAACAAGGTAATATGAATAGAGGTGTGATTACCTATGAATTATCTATTCTTGAGAAGAAAGCTTCAGAGCATCAGTGGCATCCAGGGATGTAACAGTTTTGACTTTCTAGTCTCAAAGAACCAGAGGCTCCTTTTTTTAAAATTTTCTCCTTCTCTTACTTCCTCTCATCTCAAAAGGAACTGAGCAGAGCTCAATCTAGCATATCTCTTCATTTAGATTTCAAAAAACAAGTTAGTTGTAAAGTCTTCTCTTTAGCATGTGCATAGTTTAATGTTCTGTTAGAACTCTTGATTAATGGATGTTTCAATTCCTAAGTTCTGGCAATGTGTTAATGAATGTAATAACAAACTAATATTAATGTGAACTGAACAGAAAGAATAAATAATTGAGTCTCTGAAATGCGGAGATAAAAATAAACTACTTTTCCCTGAATAATGTATTTGCACAAGATGCTGTCCGAGTATGCATGTAAATGATTAAAATCTAATAAGCAGTGATAGGAGATTTTGATTTTCATTATAAAACTTTACACTGAATACTGGCTAATTTAGAGTAGCAGCATAAATTATTTGTATGCAATTAGCAGTGCCTACATAAACAGTCTTTTCTTTTCAATTTGTGTAAGGTGCACTGCATTTCTGCATTCAGCAATATGATGATATAAACTGGTTTATCAGGTTGACACTGTAACCTACTGCAAAATCACCATTTCATGACAGACAGGTAAAGAAAGAGTAGCTTGGGACTGGTGTGGTAGATAAATTATGTAAGGTATTTCGACTGAAAGAGAGAATTGTCCTCTCGCCTATATGCCACTCAATTTAGTTTATTTTCCTTGTTTGCTGTTGCAGGAACTCTCTTCACCTTGCAAATATCATTTAATTCCTTGGGTTGTACAAGTTTTAGCCATGATCTGGAACTGGTCTTGTCTTGCAGACAAGTAACATATGTTACGCTCTTTAAACAGATTATCTGCCCTTCAGCTTTATGAGAATGGAATTTGTTCAAATCATCAGTTGTTAAAATGTTCTAGTTGCTGCTGTTTTATCTTCAGACTAACTCATCTATGTATTTTATCTGCTAATAGCATGAGCATGATTTTATTACAAATGAACTCAGAGTTATTCAGATGGTTCTAAAATAAAAGTTGATACATTTTTACCATGGCAAATGAAAGAGAAATATGTTCTCTGTGAACATCTGAATTTTATTTTAATCACAGGTGTAAAAACTCTGATAGCTGGCCACTGAATGTTCACATGAGATGACTCCCGAGCCATTATACTACTCGTAAATGAATTCTGGTTCTATGTGTATAGAAATTAAACTGAAAATTCTCAACTATTAAACCTGTCTGCATTGCTAAAGACAATAGATAAGGAGTATAGGTTCATATCTTATTTGCAAGTCAGTAAACACATAATAAGAGTGTCTGACTTCATTATAATCTGCCAGTTCCATTTTTTCGTGCCTAGCTACATTAGTGAAAAAACAAACAAAAGACATGTTTGTTTTTTTTGTCAAAGAATCGTGGTATTGTAATAAAATTTGCCTTGTTTTATAGCTTAGTTTCTGTCATTGTCAAGAACCTTCAGACTTCTGTAGACATTAACATTAAAGCTACAGCTCTCACTGAGTCATCAAATCTTTTTCATTTGTTGTCCTGTCTCCAGAGCCTCTCTGTCTCTCTCTACAGCCCTCTGACAAGTAAATTCACATCAGAAGAAAACATCAAATTGTACTACGGAAGTGAAACACTACTGTATGACAGGCTTCCATTGCTGCAAAGTATACCAAAACTTCATTATCCTATGTACCTATGGCAGAAGTGAGTGGGTTGATTTTTCCCTTTTCTCCAGTATTGTTGACTAGAAATTAATATTTTAGTCTTCTTCATATTGTTATTTTTATGATTTTTCTCCATTATTTCCTAATTCTCCACTTGGACTACACGTTCCCTGTATTTTTTCCCACTTAAATTCTACTAGTTTGTAACTTCTGAAAAACTGGAAAAGCTTTTTTCTGACTGTTTTGAGAGTTAATTTATGTCATGGACTTCCTGTTATTCAACAGTTTTGTTCACACAGGCATTACTTTGCAGGAAGTTACACCAGAGTGCTCATAAATAAAGCAAAAGATAAAGTTAGACAAGATAAGATAAAATAAGATTTCAAATACAATCATAGTAAAATGTAGACATAATATAAAGTATAATTGTAAAACATATAATCTATTTTATTTAATATAACAATAGTAAGGGTAATAATAATGTAAGTGTCATATATTCCTATTGCTATATCTTTCATTGGTGATGTTATTTGGCATGTTTGGGATGGTCTGAAGCAATTAAGTATGAGGTAATGAAGGTAACTGAGTCATAAATCACTCTGAAAAAGTAAGTCGAAATAAAAAGTAAACTTTTCTCTGAATTAGAAGATTCAGTTAAACAGCAAATGTAATGGGTAATAATTGCTTGCAGTTACCAAGCCATTTGAAGAGGAGTCTAGAGCTACAATTATGCAAATTGCTGTAATTGAAATACCACCACTGTGAGCAAATAAATCCTCATTAATTTTATGCATGTGGCAATTATGCTACAACCTTATCTGAAACCACTGATGCACACAAATGCTGTTTACAGTACAAAGCTAAGATTTGTTATCTTACAGTAAAAATGACAATAAGAGGAGTAAGTGAGAGGGCAGTTTAATGAATTAATACTGTCTACAAGTTCTGACAAAGCTGTAAATCAAAAAAGAAAACTAAATTGTACTGTTGTTCATGTTTTCTGGTAACAGAACTATCCAAGTGATACTGTTTAGAAATCAGTCTCTGCAGGTCTTTCTATCATAAGTGCATAAACAGGAAGTCTTTGTAGATATTTTTGCAAGCAATTACTGCACTGTGCCAAACTGTAGGCCCCTGGATGGAAAAACTGAGGCTTTGGGTGCCTGTGTTAGCTGTGAGGTCTTTCCAATTATATTACTGAGGAGTGTAATTGGGACTGTGACATCTGCTTCAACAGTACTCCCATCTGGTCAGCCGCAGCCTAGCTTTCCTAAGCAGGTTCTCAAACTTTGATAAGTCACTCCACCTACTTACTGCTGTTGGAAATCCAACTCAGATGATAGAAATCAGCCATCTGGAACAAGCAAATACTTACATTTTGTTTTTTTTTTTGTGTGTTTTTTTTTTTTTTTTTTTTTTTTTTTGTAGGTTTTTGGATGGGCTTTTTTGTTTGGTTTGGTCGGGTTTTGTTTTTTTTTTTTTAAGAGGAATTTACAATGGATTAATGGATTATAGCTGCATATTTTGAAACATATGCACACACTTGGGTTCTGGTAGCTAGATTTAGCTAAAAACATCTATCGTGGGAGGGAGTATCCATCTCCCCTGGGTTTCTGTTCTGTGTGTGTGCATGCTATGAGTGACTTTTAGGACTGAAATCTCTATCCACACAGCCACTCCTACTCAAAGGCTGATATGTTTCACTGTATGTTGTGATTATGATCTTGTGTCTCTGCACTGCCTGATTCCTTTCTGGCAATAGTTAAAGATAGGGGAGTAGCAAAGAAAACCAAAAACAGAAGAAAGATTATCTTGAACTAACTACATCAAGAAGCAGTAAAAAGCCCTGAAAAAGAATATGAGAAGCTCAAATGTCCCTGCACATCATATCCATTCTCTCTTTCTGAACTGAAATATTCTTAATTTGTAGTATTTGCTAACTATATTTAGCATATTTTATTGTACTCAATAATAGGCACACACAACAATAAAATGTGACTGGTGATGTGATGTGTCTCTTTGTTTTGTGTTAAACCTTAACATCAATTTACCATCAGTACAAAACTTTCCTTGCTTACTACCTTCATCATAGCCAGTAGTCTCATTTTTTTCTGGAGCAGACACCACATTGTTCTAAGTAAATGAACTAATTACCATAAAGAAATCACATTGTATTCCTATTGGAAAGCTTATCAGGCAGTATTATTATAGCCTTTTTGTTCACACCTGAGAACCTTATCTTACCAGACCATGCTCCTGAAGTAAAATGTACCTTTTTGGGTGGATAAAAAATCATTCCAAGTTTCAAATAACAATTAGAATCATAAAAGTAATACCAATATAGTGTTACTCTTGAATATGAAATGTGATTTTATTATTTCATGACTTGCAATAAGGAGCATAAAAGAAAGAACATAACGGGAAAAAATCTCCATAATTCTACCAAAATATACAGTATTTTTAAATAAAATATGTAGTTACTGAAAAATGTCTGCATATTTTCAGTCATTAGTCTAGAATTCAAATTTTCTATAAAGAAGCTAAGAGACTTAAAATGAGAGCACTGTTTCAGAGAAATACATGAACATTATTGATCATTAAGAATCCATCCATGGTTCAGTAAAACATAATCCAATGTTATAAAAATGATGCATCCCACGGTTCACAATCTGCTTAATCTTATTAACATTGTAATATTATATTTATGATAATATTTTTTCTGGATTACTTTTCATGTAGATAATAAAAAAATAATGATGATCTGTAAATGATGCATAAAAAGTACAGAATACTGTTTTGAGAGGTTCACTGTTTCCTTATTATGAATATGTTGACCAACTGTTCTGCCTATGAAAATGCATACATTAAGAAGTAGGGAACAGAACAGTATAATTCTACAAAATTAGCTCATTTTTTGCTTACTATGCTATACATTACATTTATTTTTTTTCTAGAAATTTTGGAATTATTCCTAATTCATACAGAACTATCCTACTCTCTAGGATTTCATGTCTCGTAATCAATCTATAGAATGTATCCTTTTACCAAAAAATTTCCTTTCTGTAATAGAAAAACTGCATTAAATGGAATTGGACTCTTCATCATAAAATATGCAGTGTATTCCAGCAAAACAATTTGGAATTTATAGAAGCCAGATGCTCAGTCCCTGTAAATCAGCATAGCTATATTTTAGATGGGGATACAGTAGTTAGTTTTCACTCAGGAACTCACTAGACACATACATAAATGAGCCATAAGGACTTGATTATGGAAATATTGTCATTTAAATTATGCTAGCAGAATTAATTTAACATTTTCATCTTCTGTGTTCAAACCAAGAAAAAGTGGACAGTGTCACTACAGTGCATATCTGAAGATTATAAAATGTTTACCAATAAAATTGTGCTGGAAATGTCTTAACACAAGTAAGTTATAACCTGGTAGTCCTCTAAATCTTGAAGGTGATTATTGGTTGGCTAGATTATGAATAATCTAGCTCTCCTTTTGTGTGCATAATAATCTTGTTCATGCAATTAATGGACATACACAATTTCAAGTTGTCATTATGACATAGAATTGACATGCCTGTTGGTAGACTAAGTACAAAGGCAAAGTTTATGTTATGCATTTGGACAAAGTATTCAAGATGCAGAAATAAGATATGACCAAGAAAAAGAAATATCTCATTTTTGTTTCTCTCTTGAGACAAATAAAGAAGTCAACTTGGGAAAGAACAACACCATGCATCAGTACAGGCTGGGGGTCAAACTGCTGAAGAGCAGCTCTGCAGAGAGAAACATGGGAGTCCTGATTGATAATAAACATGAGCAGCAATGTGCCCTCGTGGCCAAGAAGGCCAATGGCATCCTGGGATGTATCAAGAAGAGTGTGGCCAGCAGGTCAAGGGAGTTTCTTCTNCTATAGTATCTAGCAACAGGACAAGGGGTAATGGGATGAAGCTGGAACACAAAAAGTTCCACTTAAATATAAGAAAAGACTATTTTACTGAGACTTGAACAGGCTGCCCAGAGGAGTTGTGGAGCCTCATTCCTTGGACGTCTTCAAGACCTGCCTGGATGTGTTCCTATGTGACCTGATCTAGGCTGACCCGCTTCTGCAGGGGGTTGGACTAGGTGATCTCTAAAGGTCCCTTTCTACACCTACCATTCTATGCTTCTATGATTCTAGATTCAATGAGGATCTATAACAAGTAAGGTAAGTCTTTCAAAAGTAAGGAATCTTCAGTCACACTCAGTAAAAAGTTTTGATCTAAGAAGGAAGAAGAACAGATAAAGTAAATGGTATCTTCATTATGTTGTTCAAACTGTGTTTTGAAGAAAGTTTATGTGCCTATTCAACAAGATAAATTGACAGGACACATACTGATTAAGCATGTTCTTCATCATGCTTTCTTAGATAAAGGGTAACACTGTTGTAAAAGCTTTGTTAAAAAAAAAAACATAGAGTAAACTTTGGAAAACACTCTTGTAATTGATATAACTGATTTTTAGTAGATCGATGAGATGGGATGTCAAGGGAAAAAGATGCATCTGACATTGATAACAACAGGATATTTTCCAATTCAGCAAATGAATTGCATATATGCAAGGAAGGACGATTTGTAGCATTTATAACTAAAGCAAGAAACGCTCAAAAGGAATATAAATGGCAACAAGAACAGCTTTTTTAAGTACTTCAGCAGCAAAAATGTGGGCTTGCTGCAGGGGTCTTGCTGACAAAGTCTGCATAAAATGCTGGGATGCTCAATGCTGCCTTCTCCTCAGTCTTCCTTATTGAAACTGGCCTTTTGGATTCCTAAGGGCCCTAAGAATATCTGAAAAGTCTGGAGCAAGCAAGATTTGGAGGAGGATGAGAGGAGGGGATTTTCAAACAAACTGGAGATATACTAGTCAGTAGGCCCTGATGGAATGCACCAACACATTCTGAGAGAGACGGCTCATGTCATTTTGATGCCACCTTCAATTATCTTTGCCAGTGGCTATGGGATGTTTCTAAGGACTGGAAGAAAACAAATATCACCACTTTCTTCAAGAAAGGCAAAAAGGACAATCTGAAGAACTACAACTTGAAAAACCTCACTTTGGTTGTGGGTAGCCGTTGGAGTAACTCATCCTATAGACCATTTCCAAACATATTAAGATGTTATCATTTAGCCCCAGAGAGTTACAAAGCACCACGTGGCTGCTTGATCACTCCTTTCCCCCCATAGTGGAATGAGGAAGAGAAAATATAACAAAGAGTTGACAATGGTCGTGGAAAAAACAGACTTGACTTGGTGGTAATATCAGTGTAACCTGTCACCAATCAAAACCAAAGTAAGATAATAGGACATACAACCAGACTGTCAGAACATCTTGCTTCACTCTTTCCTCCTTCCTGGATTTAGCTTTGTTCCAAATTTCCCTACTTCCACACTGCAATGTCACAGGGAGGTGTGGAATGGGGATTGCACTCAGTTTTTTCTTTCACTTCTCCTTACTCAGGGGCAAAGGACTCCTCACATTCTTCCTCTGTTCCAGCATGGAATCATTCCAACAGGAGACAGTCCTCCATGCACCTCTCTGATGTAAGTCTTCTCCAAGGGCTGCATTTTCTCATGAGCTGCTCCAGCGTGGATCCCTTCCATGGCCTGCAGTCCTTCAGAAAAACACACAGAGTAGTGATCTTTTTTGGGCACAGTCACTCCAGCATGGAGTCCTCCATTAGCTGCCAGCAAGTCTCAGGTCTACTATTACCTTCCATGACTTGCAGGGTGACAGCTACAGTTTCATCGTGGGATACAGGGGGTCTTGGGTCCAGCATACCCCTTCTCCTTCTTTACTGACCTTGGTGTCTGCGTGGTTCTTTTTCTCCCATCCCACTTCCTTTTTCCACTGCAGATTTTCTCTCCTTAAATGTATTATTGCAGAAGTTCTTAATTGGGTCAGCCTTAGCCAGAGGAAGTTCTAACTTGGAGCCACAGGACCTTCTAGCAGCTTTTCGCAGGAGCTACTGAATCTACTCCTCCCTTACTACCAAAAAAATCAAACGACAATCTCAATACACAAGGATAAGATGGTGATCAGGAGCATTCAACTTAGATTTACAACAGAGAAATCATGCTTGAATGTTTTACAATAAGATGATCAGATGGATGGGTAAGAAAAGAGCAGTTGATTCTCCTTATCTGGATTTTAGCAGGGGTTTTGAAAACATCTCTCACAAGATCCTCATAAACAAACAGACACAGTATAGGTTACATAAATACAAATAATATTTGTAATAACACTATAGTGCTTTCACATCTTAATTATTGTGTTTTAAACCAAGAAAAGGTGTTTTGTTATCAAAATTCTCTCCTTTTTGATAACATTTTGCTATAAAAGAAATCACATTAGTTAAGACATAATTTTCTTTAAAATTGTGCTGTAGAGAGAAGTGAAATCATTCTCATCCAAGAACTGTAGTACTGGATGAGTATTACAAGAAAAGTATTTTGTCTTAATACACTCGTTCTCATTACAATTGGTCTACAAATCTTTTTGTCATAGATGTGAACATTTTCATCTATGCATCATTATTCATCAAGCAGCATGTAGTAGTAATAGTGGTGACTTTATCTGGAGAATATACACAACACATCTCACTTCATTACATTTACTGTTGCTTGAATATGTCCACAAAATATATCTTATTGTAGGCCAATCACTCTAATGATAGTCACATTTTTATGCAATTACTCTTATTTCATATCTTTCCTTTTAAAAGATGGCAAACCACACCTTAAAAAATATCTACATCTTCATATACGTCGACCCAAGAGGATAAGGTAAAGAAGAAATTAAGGTGTAAAATTATTTGAGATAAAGATAAATGTGTAAGATTTTAGAACATATAACCATAGAATCATAGAATGATAGGGTTGGAAGGGACCTTTAGAGATCATCTAGTCTAACCTCCCTGCGGAAGCAGGTCCACCTAGATCAGGTCACGTAGGAACATGTCATCTGGTATTATGGAATCGTACTACTCATTTTTAAATGTGGAGACTTTAATACTGTTTTCAGATCTTTCTTTTGTAGCAAAAAAAAATCCTGCTGGAACAAGAGATTTGGTGAAAACTGCATTTTTCATGCATATTAGTCCATGTATAAATTGTATTACAAGTAAGGAAATGGGTGACTGGTTTGGAGGTCAGCAAGTAATCAGATTTGCAAACTTTATTAAATATCTAACATGTTGCTATGAAAACAATCTTGTATGATTATCATCCTGAGGCTTGTGAAGATGTACAGAGTTGAATCTGATATTTTCTTTTAATATGCTCTGAACTGGAGGACTCTTTTCTACACACCAATATTAGATTGAGGGAGTTTAATTAACTCGAGTGATTTGTCCTAAGGTCAAGTCAATATGCATGGAACTGAAATTACAGGAATTCCTAGGTTATTTTCTGTGTCATAATCAACTGATACATACAGATGAATTTAGAGGAAAAAAAAAATCTTAGAGCAAATCAATTACCTCTGTGTTGTGGTTTAAGACTAGTCAGCAACAAAGCACCATATAGGTGCTAACTCACACTTCCTAATCTTCGTGCCTGTAGTGGGATGGAGAGGAGGAAAGATAACTAAGGGCCTGGTGTATCGATACAAGGACAGGGACAACTCTCTCACTAATTACCATCCTGAGCATTGACTTGAGGAAGAAAACAAAATCAATTAAATCCACCAACAATCAAAACCAGAATTAAGAAAAAACGAAACAGAGCAGGATGATGAGAAAAATACAACCAGGTCTTTAAGACATACTTTACCTACTCCTCCCTTCTTCCCAGGCAGAATTATCTGCTCCTGATATCTCTATTTCTTTCCCCCTCAGGGAATGGGAATTGTGCTCACTCCATCACAGATGTCTCTGCTTCTCCTTCCTCCTCAGAGGAGAAGGACTCCTCTTCTTTTTGTATCCAATGTGGAGTCCCTCTGAGAGGATACAGTCCCTAATGTATCTTTCCTTCACGAGTCCTTCTCAAGGGTTTCAGCTCTTCACAAACTCCTCCAGTGTAGGTCTCCTCTGTGGCAGCAGAACTCCAGGCACATTCTGCTCAAATACATAGAGTCACAGTCACTCATCTGCCATGGGATTCTCCATGAAATTCCAGTAGATCTCAGCTCCAATGCTTTTCTTATATTCTAAGCAGTAAGTCTAACAAATGAGGTGAGTTTTCCTTTATGATTTACAGATCTGTAAGAGTATTGCATTATCTGTTAAATGACACAGAGTTTTTGTCCTCTCTCAAGTGTTCCTATCAGTCAGATTCTACTGCAGTGTTGTAGTTTTGACCTAGTCAGCAATGAAAGAGCACGACAGTCTCTTGCTCAGTGCTCCCCATCAATGGCATTAAGATGGTGGAGGCCCCAGCAAGATGGGAGGAAAAAAAGGTAGCTAAGGACATTTTAGATCAGGACAAGTTCAGAGACGGCTCACTGCCAATTACAACTCTGGGCAAAACAAATTCCAGTTACTCAATTTAGAGAAGGAAAAGTTTGTTCTACTATCTACTTGAAACAGAACAGAAGAAAAGCAAAACCAGCACAGGATAATGAGAAAAAACAGTCAGAACTTTGACGTCTCCCTCCCCCATCCCTCCTTTCTTCCCAAGCCCAGCTCACTGCTCCCTATGTCTCTACCTCCTCCCCTCTCAACAGCTCAGGAGGGTAGGGACTGGAGAATGTGGTAATTCTCTCACAGATGGGCTCTGCTGCTTCTCTCTTCTCAGAGGAGGACGACTTCTCACATTCTTTCCCTGCTCCCATACAGGATCCTTACCACAGGACACAGTCCCCACTGAACGCCTTTGGCATGAGTTCTTCACAAGAGCTACAGCGTCCACTCAAAAACTTCTCTAGTGTGGGAGTCCTCTGTGGCCAGCAGCACTCCAGGCACCCTCTGCTGCAACACTGCCCTCCCACAAATTTGTGGCCTCCTGAGGGCACAGTCACCACCCTTGGCATAGGGTGCTATATGAACTGCCAACAAATCTCCTCTTCACCAGTCCTCCCCACAGGATGCAGGGGAATGTCTTCTCCATCACACCTTCTCCTCTCTTCCCTCACTGACCTTGGGGTCTGGATGGTTGCTTCTCTCTCCTGCAACTCCTTCTACCACCAGCTGGAAAAGAAGGAAGAACAGCAAGAAGGAACAGGAAGAACTCTCTTCTGTCTTCCTCTTCTTAAAAAGTACTCATGGAGGCATCTAATTGGCTCAGCCAAAGAAGTGGGTCTGGTTCAGAGCTGAGGAGAATTTCAAGCAACTTCTTACAGGAGCCATCTTTAGAGCCCCTTCCCCCTTACCAGAAATGACTATTCACAAAACCATGACAAGCTGACAAACCTTTCTAGCTGTGTGTTGATTATTTGTCTTATAACTACCTTCATCCTCAATTAAACTTTCATTCTGTGGCTATTGATTGATTTTAATCACACTAATGAAGTACTAACAGATATTAATTGCTCATTATGGTTGCAAAGTATCTTTACAACACCAGATTTTAAAGTTATATTATTTTTAACTTTGTCTAAATTACCAAAGTTAATTGAATTAATTGTGGATTGTTACCTTAGCTAAACTGATGACATAAAGCTTTACTCTTTTTTCAATAAGACATTAGCATTTTTTAGATAAGCCTCAGGATGGCTTTGCAGTATGACATTGATAGATGAGTACACATCACAGATTGTCTGAGTGTACACATGGAGTATATAGAGGATACATAAGCATTTTTGAGGTGTACATGATCAGAACACATTCTTTTTAAGATTTAGGCATGAATGAGGTAGAAATGTGGTGACAATGTTATTCCATGTTTTTTCTTTTTTATATTCTTTGAGATCTGACTGCCTATGTTATGTGTTTATCTCACTACAGTTGAGAGCTGAGTCTTGTTATTTTTTAAGGGAACACACTTGAGAGCTTGATTTTGTTTTTTTTCTTAAGTAAATATTATTATTTACTACAAGGTACATCTTTGAACAGTTTAGCAACAGCATGTTTCATCACAGTGAAAAAAAAACTCCATGGAGTTCAAGTATCGTTGAATATAAACAGTGCTATCTAGAACATGAGAAAGAACACTGAAATAACCTTCCTATTTCCCTGACTACTACTGTGCATAAAACACCAGAAAGAATCAAGGATAATGTCCAAACAACAGATGACTGGTTACAATGCAGTTAGATGAGAGCTTGTCACACATGCACTACGGTACAGTTGAACCCTTTGGTTTGAGCTAGAGCCGAAGGCAGAGAGAGGCTAAAATTGGATTAGTCTTGCAGAAATCAGAGATCAGTATTTCTCCCACACAGAGTAATGAGAAAAATCTCTGTGACAGAGTCAGTGTTGGGGTGTGTATGGGATTGAGTTCTGATATTGTGATGCTGTGAGTATCCTCTCAAAGGGACACAATATATTTTATATCTGTTCTACTTTAACATTAGGACAAGATATCCTCACAGAAACTTTTTTTCCTGACTTTCAATATTACCAGTAAATATACAGCTCTTGTCCATGGTAAAATGGCTGCTATGAGACATTAGAGATGTGTGTTAATGTCTTTGCAACAGCAAAAGCTTTTCCACCTGCATTAGAATTACATCATTAGTGGATTTTAGATAAAGTGAAACTGCTGTTTAGATACTGTCCAGACATTAAACTTTTCATAATACTTACATCTGTAAATGTAATGATGAGGAATCTATATTAAACCCTGACAAATTTAGTCCTTATTTACAGTTGCTTGCACTTTGCACAAACACAGATAGGAGTATGAAACTCTACGTAACTATGACTCATACCAGTAAGAATTTGGTAGGTATTTTTAGCTTAACCTTACAAATCAAGGCTTCAAAAATTATTCTGCTTTGATTAACTTACTGCTCTAACATCCTCTGTAACAATGAAACAGACCCGTGATAGTTGTTGGGCACCTAATTTTTGGTTCTTGTGGGAAAATAATTAGTTTGACTTCAAAAACAAAAAAAGTACAGATGCTGACAGACACACATATATCCAAACTGCAGACGTGTGTATGTGACACGTTGGTAGTGATACATGTTTCATTTTTTTAAAATCTGTACTCTGATTTTTCAAGTTATTTGTATTTTTAGCCAAATTGTTTCTTTCACTAGTAAACACTTCTACAAATCATCCGAAGCAGAAAAAACTGCTTGTGATGTATGCTGCAATGACTAGTTTTAAGTAATTTTTCAGGGCTTCTGTGGATGCACTGTTATAGAACTGCCACGGGACATTGTTCAATTACTTGAAGCATCATTCTTATGGGCTCTCCAGCTCAAGAGAAATGGGGAACTTCTAGAGACACTCCAGTGAAGGGCTACAAAGATAATCAAGGGACTGGAGCATCTCTCTTTTGGGGAAAAGCTGCAGGACCTGGGGCTGCTTAACCTTGAGAAAGAAGACTGAGGGGGGAGCTTATTGTCACTTATAAGTATTTAAAAGATGGATGTCAAGAGGATGATGAGGCACTTATCTCTACAGTGTCCAGTGATAGGACAAGGAGTAGTAGGCAAAAGCTGGAACACAAAAAGTTCCACATAAACACAAAGAAAAGCTTCTGTACTATGAAAGTGATGGCGTCCTGGCACAGGCTGCCCATGGCTAGTGTGGAGTCTCCTTCTCTGAAGGTTTTCAAAACTCCCGTGGACATGTTCCTGTGTGACCTGATCTAGGTGGACCTGCTTTAGCAGGGCGACTGGACTAGATGATCTTTAGAGGTCCCTTCTAATTCCTATCATTCTGTGTTTCTGTGGTTCTTTGATTCATTATTTCTCCATGTTTACCCTACCAGACTGAAGAGGTGTTTCCACTGTTCACTCATAAACTCATCGTTCTTCAAGTTAGCCCAAAACATACAGTCAACAGTGTCCCGTATGCAGTTCTGATGTATTCTTAAAGCACAGCAGACTGATTAATTTAAATGAGAAAAAGGCCCAGTAATAACCGGACTATGTGTTTAAGGACTGCATAATAATTTTCACAAGCAAGATAGATGACATTGCTTTTTAGCTTTCAAATTTTTCATTTTCAGACTTTTGAGTGCTTTGAGTTATACCGTCACTTATTAAGTTGGAATATAAAAAAAAAAAAGAAAAAATAAATGGAAGAGGACTATCTAATGTTTCTGCTTTGATATGTGTAGTAAGCGTCTGGAAGATCTCGGATTATAATGCGAGGGATGAAGAGGAAGTGAGAGATCTGGCACAGGGCAGAGAGAGAGGAGGTGCTTATGCCAGCAGATATAAGGGCATAACATAAACAATAAAGGGGGGACTGAGCACCATCCACACCGTGTGTGCAGTGATCCTTTCCCTCAACTGTCAGAGGGCTGGGAGATCAGTCTGAACCATCACGTAGTGTTGCCTGCAACGACAACAATATGTATGTGATTGAAACCTAAAATTTCTCACATTTTACCAGGGTTCTGATCAGAAATCCAGAAAACTACTGGGAAAGTACTGAATATGAGGATTCTACTAACACTGAAAGTGCTGCAATATGTGTTTGTTGTTTCTATATATGAAAATGCACTTTTCCAAAAGCAATTAAACCTTGCCATAATCTTTCTTTCTTTAAATATTTATAAGAGTGAATATGCATCATTTCCAATCAACTTCCCTGGGTTACAACATTTACAGTAAAATGCTAATTGCAGCAATATCCACAGTAATTTCATATACATATCACATTTTAATTTCAGAGTGTAATTTTCTACCACTATTTATTTGTTGTATTTTTTTTTCTAGCAGCTAATTTTTAAAATGTTTCTATGTATGAGGAATTGTTAGGTTTGTATATATGCATTCAGAAATCTATTGGTAGGTCTTGAATAAGAGCATCTTATATAAAAATAAAAATAAAATTATTATAGTTCTTAGCAGATAGTGCGGAACATATGCTTCTGGCGATAAACTTCATTGCCAATTATCTGACTAATGAGGAATCTGTGCTACTTTCTACATAGGAATAGGTGAGTTTAGATTATCTAAGCAATGAGCTATAGATGCCAAAATTCTCTTAGTTTAAAGCACAATTCACTCAGCCAATTTCATAGTGAAGACTCTCCTGTCTCTTCTAGACAAGTGGATCCCATCTTTCCCCACTAAGATGTTTTTGTTGAACAATGTCTCTCAATTGTAGAAACCAAAGCCCTAGCAACAACATTAGCCATATAGTCAGGTATAGATTTGCATGATAAACCAATTTCTACCTGCATTTATCTCTCTGACTGGTAAGACAGAGCAGATCACTTGAGTACCTGTCCTTTTCAGCCCCAGGGCTCTGAAATCCTACTTGATCTCTGCCAAGTTTTGCTGACATTAGTGCTTACATGGATAAGAAGGGGAGGACGGTAGCCTGTATATTTAACCAGTCGTGACACTCTCTCTATGGCATCCTGAATCTCAGCTTCTGAGAAGCCACAAACTTCCCTGGACTGTTGTCAAGCTGGTGGATGTGTACCTCTGTGTGTCTTAGCAGTCACCCACCAATGATGCTCATCTCTTTCTTTTCCAGATTTTGCTGTGTCACTGATGTAGTTTCTCATTGATTTTGACAACTGCAAAGGTTTCATATATTTTCATATCTTCTATATGTCTTTGGTACATATGAGAAAGGAGAATGAAGTGATATCCAGCTCCCATGAGTCAACAGACACCATGGCTCCTCCTCCTCCAACATGCTGTCTGTCTGTTGTTGACACTCTTTGTCTAATAGTCCTTGGAAGTCAGCACCACGGGGCCTTACTATCTCTTCTTGAATTCTCAAATAGTATACTTCTGATTTCTTTTGCCTAACAGTGTAACCTGATTGCTTCCTTCTACAGCAACTGTAGCTACTTTCTGAGTGTCTTCAACTGAGCACATTTTGTACAAATAGATCCACCTAAGAGGCAGGGTTGCAGTTTCTGCAGCTCTTCACCTGAACAGTAGCTTTCTTGATAAAAAGTTCTGTCTACATGACCACCTGCATTAATCTCAAGCTTGCCTGGGTAGGTAGTTGATTTCTATAAGCTACAGAGACCGTTGCCTGGTCTCTACTACCATGTTTCTGGCAACATCAAACTGCTGCCTAATTAACCCTTTTTTCTCTAGAGACCTTGGGCTGCTGGATACACTTGAACAGCCACCAGTTGTGTGAGAGGGCCATTTGGAATGCAGCCTAAGCCTATGGATGAGCAGAGATGGCAGCAGCCCTGCGAATGGCAGAGTGCACAGCCTTTCCTGCATGCCCTTCCACCTGAACTACCATGAAGACCTATATGCTGCTCCCTCCTTGTTTGTACTTTGTTTTTCTGCTCCTCTCTACAGGTTTTCAATTTGCCATGGAGACTCCTGGCATTGCCTTACCCTCACCCATCTCTCCTTTGGGTGAGTCTTCTCAGCTGCCAGTTTATCCCTACACACACACAATCCAAGGGAGCAGGAGACTCAGAAACTGCCTCAGACACTCCCTGGAGACCTCACAAGCTTTTCACTCTTGTCGGCACATGACAACTGCTGTGACCACTACTGCTGCTGGCATTAGCATCTTGCAACAATTATGTTTCAGTAATAACATAATGCAGGTATTCAAAAAATTTCTACAATTTAATTTTTAAAAAGAGATAGGAAACCATCTAAGCTTACAGCATAAGGAGGCCACTCAGTAATATACGAAATGACAGGTTGTAGAAAGCCATTTAACGTTTGTATCAACAGAAACAAATTTAATTCACATCCTTGCAGCTATCTGAATAATGTGAAATCCCCAGGCAGTTCTCAGAGTTTGTGTGAGTGGGGACAACAAACTCTCATAAGGCATTTTTAAAACTAATCCAGAGAACTCATATTCAAATGCACCATTTCCATAGCTTTCCTCCTTAATACTCAGTTTTCATGCACTAGAACACAAACTTGTTAACCAATCATCTACACAGAAAAAATAAAAACTTGAATGGCTTCATAAAATGTGATTATTAGGGTTATTAGATCATCTAAAGTCTACAGAATTGTCTGAACAACAAAATTACCTAGAATTTTCTTCAGAATTTCATTGAAAAATCTCAAGAGATATCTTCTGATAATCATCTCATAGTATTTTTTGGAAATATTTCAGAATTTCAGTAAACAATCTAATAAACCAAAAAATATCTCTGACTCATTCGAAAAGAGCAAAATAAGACAAACAAACAAACAAATAAAGGAATATTTAAAATTTATTGAGCCAACATTTTGACATAGATAATGGAAGAAAAAAAGCTTTCTTGTACCTGAAATGAAGTATTTCTGTTTAGACAGAAAGTATCATGAAACTGTCTTCCAGACTTCAGACTGTTTGAATTTCTCCTAAACTCCCTGTGCAGTGACCATGCACTACCAAATCTGATGCATAGCTCTGAGTTTACTACTTCTTCCCAGGGCCCTATTTACATGGTGTAGACACATGAAAATTTGGCTTTCTAGATCTCTGTCTTCAACATAGGGAACCGTACAAGATCCTTAACCAAAGCAGAATAAACTTTCTTCTTGTTTCCAAAGTCCTAGGAAGATCTATCAATATTAATTTTTCTGCTTTTGTCTTGATCCTTTCCAATGTACTCATAATTTACATTTTCTGTTTCTGTAAGGGATTTAGTCATTGACACAACATTTCATGTAGGAAGAAATCTTGCTGGTTTATGGACCATCAACATCACCCTCAACTTAGGGCATTCCTCTGACAGCAACTTAATACTACTCTGAAGACAGCAATAAGGATGAAGATGGTTCTGCCTCACCCTTATCACAGATTCAAATATTCTCAGACTGTCCAACTGTGTGCACAGAAGAATGAACCAAAACCAGCACAGGGAGCAGCAGAGGAATAGATATCAAAGAGGACAACCAGAGATGAAAGATGTGTGATAAACAATAACTTGTATATCTGTGTAAGGGGAAACCCTTGTAAGAGCAGAGTATAAGGACTTCCCAAAACATCACTAAACTGATTCAATCACTGAAATCTTTCCTATTATTGTTGGCAAATGGAACAGTCTTACATTTGTATAAGGAAGCCAAAGTCATAATTGGTTACTTGAAGAGTCAGGAAGAAATGTTCAGGCAGAACAAAGTAGCACAGGGCTGTTTCCATCTGGTCCAACTTTCAGAGGGGTTTCTTCTTGGAAGGAAATATACATACTAATGCAACTTCTCAAAAGGTGACTTTTGGTAACAGAATGTTCTAAACTGATGACATTTTATGATCCTATGATATCTGGAACCAATCAAAGGTAGAGAAGATTTTTATATTTTAGTGTGCTCTGTTTTGTTGGAAATAAGAGTATTATGTGGTAGTAAAATGCAAATTATTTATACAACATCTAACTATTGAGGATATAAATAAATGGTATGATTTTTCAGATTCAAATAAATTTAAGCAAAGTTGCAATCAACTAAGGATGGACAGACTAGTATTTCCAATGTTTAGACTATTTACTGGACAAGAAAAATGTAGAAATCTTGGTATTTATTTTGAACAAAATTGCGTTTAGGCTTGCATTTTATACTTAGGTTTCTTCAGCAGCTCAGTATGGGAATAGGTAAGGTTTTTTCTTGTTTCTTGGTGTTTTTACTATAGTAAAATTCATGATGCTTGCCCTCTAGAGCCATGTGGGGTTTTTTGACCACTTAAATTCATTTTGTTCCAGGTACAATATGTTCACAAAATTGCATGTTTGTTCCTTTAACCTTCTTCTAGAAGACAGGCTATTCTGCATAGGTAATAAAATCTTTGTAATGTAGAAGATACTGATGTTGAGAAAGAACCTAAAATTTCACAGAGTTTAAATGGAGGCAACAGCTGATGTTCCCATAGTGCCACATTTGGAAATAGTGAACTTGCAGTGGCAGGTGATTACTGCTCATGGGGCTATGTTTTAGATTTGTGCTATAAACAGTGTTCATAATGTAGATATGTTTCACTTATTGCTGAGAAGCACTTAGACAGCATCTAGGCTTTTTTTGCTCCTCATCTTTCCTCATCAGTGAGTGGGTCAGGGGTGCAGAAGAATCCAGAAGAGGACACAGTCAAGACAACTGATCCCATCTGACCAAAAGAATATCTCTGACCATATGATGTCATGCTCAGCAATAAAAGCTGGGAAAGAAGAAAGAGAGAGAGTTTGAGAGTGATGGTGTTTGTCTTCCCAAGTAACTATTCTGCACCCTGGAGCCCTGCTTTTCTGGAAATGGTTGAACATCTGTATGCCTGTGGGAAGAGGGGAATTAATTCCTTGTTTTGCTTTACTTGCATGCATGACTTTTGTTTTACCTATTAAACTGTCTTTATGTCAACCCACAAGTTTTTTTCACGTTTACTTTTCTGATTCTTTCCCACATCACACTGTAGGGAGTGAGTCAGTGGCTGTGTGGGGTTTAGTTGCTGATCGATGTGAATCCATGACACCATTACAGGGAAAAAGAGAATAAAAGAAGAGAAATCCCAAACTTTTCCTTCATAAGATTCTTTCCTTTCACAGAGAGTTCATGAAGGTGAAAAACTGTCTTACCTGGAATAGGCTACGGTGCCAGTATAAAGCACAGCAATCATTGATGTGACTAGAGGTGCATGACCCATGAGTCAGTGGCTTCTATGATATGCTGCCAAAATTTTAACAAGATTCTTCAAGCACTTTCCACACATCTTCTAGCTAAAATACACTATTGGCCACCTGTAAAATCTCTTATGCTTTCTTTTTTTTTTTTTTTTTTTTTTTTTTTTCTTAATTTCCCTTTACATGTCCTCAGTATGATGGTATGATCATTTCCCAAGATGATAATTTCCCTGATCTTTACCCCTTTTAGCTCACCACTTTGTCCCACCATCATGTTGTGTAATGCTACAAGGAAGTAGTGTCACAAGGAAAAGGAAGGATCTGATTACATTGATGAAATGTAACTAATGATTTTCCTAGTCCATGTGATTTATTTTTAAAACTGAAAATACGTTTATGTAGTAATTTTCAAAGGTTAATTTTAAAAAGAAATTTAAAACATTATATTAATTGCTCCAGATATAGGAAAAGTAATCTTTCCTTCTCCCTCCTCCCCTCTGACATGAAAAGAAAATAATCCAGAAATGTTTTTCATGAATCATAAACTTGGTTCTATTACTACATTTTCTGATATATACACCAAAAATCTATATCTATATCTATTGCCTCAGCGGGTAACTTTTCCTGTAAGTCTATGAGTATTTCCAGTCCAGAAAAGTCTAGGGAAAATGTGGTAAACACAAACACCTTACTGATACTACTGATTCTACTGATCACAGAATCATAGAATGCGAGGAATGTTCAAGCAATTGCATTCAGAAGAATGAGATAAGTAGTATCAGTAAAAATCAGTAAAAGTATTTTTTCTCTTTTTTATTTATTAATGTGGAAATCTCTGTTTTGTGGATGTTGTTCAAAAATCCACAAATATTTTAAAAAAATAGCTTAGCTTTACTAGTATTTGCACATCAGTATTATCATACTAGCACGTGGTCCAACATGGAAGGAAACTAAGTGAATCAAAATCACTGAAAAAAATATTATTCTCACATTCTGTTTACTGACACATCATTTATAACTTACTGAATTTGGATGAAACAAAAGAAAGAACAAATCTAAGCATTGTAGTGATCCGTGGGAGTTTTAATAGTGTTCAGGACAACTGCTCAGCCCATGCTATCTGTCTGTTTGATGGAAGGGCAGGAATGATAGCAATGTGCTTACTGATCGTATGAATTTTTCTCACTAAGGAGTCCAGGGCAGTTTTGCTGTAATTTATATCTGGTGGCAAGTGCTTTCCGTGCACTCCACTATTATGTCAAAGCAGCAACACAGTTTTTGACTTGTGACCCAGTCATGCATTTTGATTGACACTTAAGTCAAAAGATACAGTCATTCAGGCAGGAAGAATTTGCAGAAAACAGTTATACAGACAGAAAGAGTAATAGTTTTCAAAATGTGATTACTCTACCTTAGAAGATGTGGAATATGTAACTTCAGTATCTGTCTTGTTCTGTAAAATAGTTGAAAGAGACAAATTTAAGAAATAATAATAGAATTCCAGTATTTCTGGTGTTAAAAAAAAAAATGTAAACATGCTGGTTTGAGTGGATTTCCTGTATTTAGAATTGCTTTCAGAATTACTTTCTTCTTGAATGAGTCATTTACAAAAAAAGCCTGATTCCACAAGCAAGCCATCACCTCTGTTCCCTGATCAAAATCCCCAAGCCTGTCCTTAGGCCTGCAAGCTATTTTGTGTGATAGCTTCTTTGTAACAGCTTCTCCAGATTTTACAATTCCAATCAAGCTGCAACTGTGAGTGGATACTCTTTGAAATCCTTGATAAAAATCTTCCAAAGCACACAGTCTAGAAGTAACTTTTCAAATAGTGTTGTTGATAAAGTGGGACTGATTTACTTAATTAATGAGTCTAATAGCTCTTTTGCTGGCCTTCCATTGAGTTGAGGAGTTAGTGTCTGCAAGTTTGTGGTTTTTTTTCTTGGTTGGAGGGTACATCTATTGTGGGCTGGTATTCTGAGCCAGAGTTACTTTACATAATGGTCAGCAACAAAAATCCAGATTAATTTACAAGCTTCTTATAATGAAGATTGATGGGAAAATTATTAAAGTGCTGGTAAGAGTATTTGAAAGACAGTGGAAAATTTTGATACAAAAGGTTACAGAAGAGTTTTCAGGCAAAGTAATATAAGAATTTTTGAGACCTGTAGTATTCACACACACTGTTACACTATATAACACTTGAACATTTCAGTGTAGGAAAAGTATTTTCTGCAACAACAAGCAGCATAGTACTTACTTCACTGCAGTAAATTCATTGGCAAAAAGTATGTAAATATCTTGATAAGATGACATGCAATTTTAAGAGGCAGAGATAGGGAAATTTTGAAGTCTTTAGTTAACTAGTTAGTGCAACGGACAGAGGAATAATTAAAAAAAAGAAGAAATGTGAATTAATGTTTGTCAACAGTTATAGTTAAAAGGATTGTAATAAAAGTACCTGTATGAAGTATATTATATTCTATAATAAGAAATATCTCACACAGTATCTTATAAAACGCCTTCTTAAGCTTTGGTTGCCCGTGTACTAGAAATATATTAAGAGGTTCATTTCTGCTTGTCAAAGATCGATAATGGAGTCTGCATTCACTCAGTCTAACTATACATCAAAGAATCAAAAAATGTTCTGATGTTGGGCTAAGCTACTAAGCAGCTACCCTTTCTAAACTCACATGGACACACTAACAAGAAAGATTATTTTTTTTCTGAGGTTTCAAACAAAAAACCTAGGAATTTCAAGAGACTTTGCTGTTTTGTTAATTCATTATTTACACCAGAAGCACGTTTCATATCACATGCTACAGCACACTTAGAGCATATTTCTAATTTTTATTAATTTAAGTTCATTAAGTTTATTAATTTAAGAATCACTTGGATTGCCAAGGCACAAAAAAATATTCTGATGTAATAGTGATCTAAATTTCTTACACAGAGAAAGTCTATAGCTCAGATACCAACCTCAGGCACAAGGGCAATATAATGAAATGCTTCTATAGCTTCAGTAACCCTATAGAATTACAGATATAAAAATCATGACCAAAAGAACACTGCATAAGAACACCTGAAAAAAATTAATAGTTCATTACTTTTGTCTGCATACCTAGAGCTGACAAATACCAATCTAAAATGTAAAGAATAAAACAGCTAAAGAGTTAATGTCTGTAAAATCAAATATTTGGAAAAATGTTTATATATAACATATGATTTTGGCCACAGTCATAAGACGTTTTTGTTTATAGACTTGTTCTTGAATTTTAACTCATATTCATGTTCTTATTTGTATCAAAACAAAAAAAAATTCAGACAGAAAATTACAATAAATATTCAACTAACAGAATCCTCAGGATGTGTTGGGAAACAGAAAGTAGTTGTAAACAGTGACATTGTCTTTTTGATGCTTGAAAATACACAAAATTTACTTATGTTATCTATGCTATCTACCACTATAGAATGTTACTTAGCATCTGTAATTTCTATTAAAATCAACATAATTTTAAATGCTCAAAGAATTGTGAATTGTCCAGCACTTTGAAAGATCAGTCATTGCCAGGAAAAAAACCTGGCTTTGCAAAGAATTGTAATTTACTCAGATATATATAACCTTACATATTTCTGTATCTAAATATATCTGTGCATTTAAATATATAATTATAAAAAGGCATTTTGGACTTTGGTAGAGATGTTTGACAAAAAGATTGTGTACACAAACCTGAGCTATTTAATAAAGACTTGTCTGAAAAGAGGCAAAACCAGGACTTCTGCACTGTCTACTTTGACAACATTTGGGATGAAAGATCATTTTTAAACAAGACGAAAAATAATTTGAAGCTGGGACTACTCCTATACTGGTTGGCACCACAGCCTGAAGGATACACAATGATTGAAAATAGCCTTTGTTCCTGTGTGAGATCAAAGGGTCTAAGATTGAGAAAACATGAAATTGCCATTCTCAGTGTGGTCACATAAGACTTTCCATTCTTTAATTATAGACTAATTGTGTGATGTCTCCTGTTCCTTCAGAGGTAAAAAAATGTTTACAACTAATCAGTATGTAGTATTTTCTTTTTCAATTGTATATTCCAAATTCTTCTACAGTGCATCCCTACTTCATTAGCAAAACCAAAGCATTTGTGAATTCAACTCTCATTTCAAAAGCTATGCTTAAAACAGTGATTTATTTTCTTCCCTTAATGTTTTCTTTAAACAGGGAATTACATTTGTCAAGTTTACAACATTTACCTCTGTGTTTAGCTTGTGATGTGAAGAATCAAAGGTCTTCTGGGAGGGCAGAGATAATGGATTTTTATTTGTAACCCAAGTAGCCACAAACTACATAGATACAGGTATCATCATTTGAGCTACGGGTTAAGAAAGATATCCCTTCTGCTTTGTGACATGTAGTTAACTGATTTTCAAAAGGTAAAATTGTTGTTGGCCCACTATTTAAAGCTTCCCTTCATAATGTGTTTTCACAGAACAAACACTATTATATATCTGAAAAACAAAGAAATGTTTCGTATACTATTATATAAAGTTATTAGAAACAAGGGACACATTCAACTTCTCACAACCGTGAACTCCTCCTTAAAACATAGTCATTAAAGAAAATAGCAGCTATTATTTATCTACTCAATATTTGTAGGAGCTCAAAACACATTTGATGTTAACGATTCTTTTGCCTAGAGGATATTTTACCTTATCCAAGACTGGGAATATTTAGGATAAGGGAAAAAAAAAAAAAACCCACAACAATTATACAGTCAATTAAGAATTTAAAGACTCACTTTAACCTTTAAAATTTTTATTGTTTATATCTTAGTGCATCTTTCTAAAGGTTAGAAATATGATAGACTCATACACATTTTCAAGAGTCTGTCCCACTGATGCTTTTTATCTCCACCTGTTGACCATACAATTTACATGAATTTAATTCTGCCTTTCAGATAGCCTGTTTTTTTGGTTACAGTCAGTTCAAAAGTCAATTTCTAGTTCTGTATTTTTTGTTTTTCACATTTATAATAACACAGTGAAATTACTGAATATGGGAAAAAAAGCATAAGAACATTAAAGAGAAGCCTCTGAGTTTTCTTTTTCAACCTTAGCATAGCTATTATTTTCCATATATTTAAATTTATCTGTTTTTTTTACTTCACAGGAATTCTAGAGAGTTTCACCAGGATTAAAGTAAACTGTGTCTGATGGACTAGAAGATAAAACAAATATTGCAATAGGTATAAAAGTTATGATGCCGTTTGCTATTGCCTTGTGCATGACTCCACTGTTTATTTTTACTTTGAAGCTGGATTTATATTGATATAAAATTTAATAGTTTGGATGCTGATTAATATACATAGTTAGAGAGCTACAGGTTGCTTTTGAGATATGGGCAAATTTCTGGATAGTTTTTTTCAATTGTAGGCTTTAATGAAGTACCATGAAACTGATTTCTTCTACCTTCAGTTTCAAGATATACAAGAGATTTGGGTAGAGAAATGATAGGAGGATTCTTCCTTGCTATGGGAAAGCAGCTCAAGTCAATAATAACAGGAGATTGAGATATACTAATCAGTTCTACAGACATCCATTAGAAAATGCCTGCTTTTGTTTAATCCAACCGATTTCACTCATTTTGTCTTAGACTTTCTATAGGATTGTTCATTTGTTTGTTAAAGGACTACAGCCTTCACATTGCCACTGTCCTAATGGTCATAGAGATGATAGAATTATGTGAATAAAACTGTACTATTGATTCATGAGTCACTACAGTTGCCAATTATCCTGTTGCAATTTCCAGATACTGTGTTTTTCACTCTGAATCCCTCCAAAATGCACTCTTAGTTCAGATAAAGGAGTAGAGTTGAGCTGAGCAGCATGTTTCTTAACTTTGCCATAGTCCTTGGAAGAATTGGAAAGTCAGATTATTCACAGCTTCTAAAAGCCATGGACTGCCATGAGGAACCTAATAAAATAGTTAGTGTTGAAAACTAAATACTTAAATACTTGAAGGGCTATGTGATTAATAAAACAAGCACCGTTATTTAGAGCTCTATAATAGTATCAGAATAAGATTAAACTGCTTAGTACCTTATAGAACCTGAAAAGTAAAGTTAGTAAGAATTGAACATCTACATTTTTCCTGTGGTCTTCTAGCAAAGGTATTAATTTGAGAATCTTATCTGCTATTCTGCTATAAATTTAAGTATTTTATCAAAAGCAATAGACTTTAGCTGAGTTTACATTAGCACTTTACCATGTTTCAGCAATTCCTTCCCAAACATCTTTCCATATATTCATATTCTTCTATGTTTCTATAAGATAAGGGCCAGACATTTGAGGATTGTTCATCTACCTACACTGTTTGCCACTCTTTCTTCACATTGTTGAATTTGGCACCAATTGACAAAAAAATGCCCATTAATCTATCCACAAACTTAGCAGGAAATGAACTTTTTACCTTTGGCCAGAACTTCTGGATTAATACCATATCCTGGTTTAAGCTGAGATGGTTATTTTTCTTCAAAGTATTTGATACTCTACTATGATTTTGATTTTAGTGTGAGAATAATGTTGATGTTTTAGTTGTTGCTAAGTAACACATCCTAAGTAAACGACTTTTCCATTTCCTATGCTCTGCCAGTAAACAGATGCACAGGAAGCTGTGAGGAACTGTGACCAGGAGAACTGACCTAAGCCAGCTCAAGGGCTATTCCATACCACAGGATGTCATGACTAGTATATAAATTGAAAGGAGTTGGTGGGGTGGAGTTGATCACTGTTGGGGACGGTCTGGGCATCAGTCAGCAAATGGTGAGCATTGCGTATCACTTTTTTATTTCCTGGGTTTTATTGCTTTCTCCATTTTTAAATATCCTATTATTATAATTTGTAAACAGGAATTGTATTTTATTTTAATTATTAAAATAGTTCTTGTCTCAACTCACAAGTTTTACTTTTTTTCCTGATTCTCCTGATCATCCCACTGGGAGAGGGGTGGAATGAGTGACTGGATGTGTGGTGCTTAATTGCTGTTAAGATTAAAGCATCGCATAACAATATATTTTAGCATGACAATCATAATATTCATTGCTATATTACTCCTGTCTCTAAGCAGTTTTGGGTAACTATCAAAGATATTTTAAAAACTCTTCCAGACATATACGTTTAATGAGCACAGTTAGAGGGAACATCAGCATGTGATCTGTGTCTTTTCTGCATTTTCCTCACAGATACAGAGTACAATGGAGAGGATTACAAGAGAAGTTTTAGTCTCCTGAACCTAGTTCTCAACTATCATGGCCAGAAGACAAATTATATTCAAAGTTCCAAACTGAGAAATAATTTCTCTGTCCTTAATCCTCCCTTCTTCCAGGAATCCTTCCTTACTCATGCTCTAATCTTAGATGGTATAGATAAGACAATAAGAGTTTTGTACACTAACAATTCTCTGTGTGGAATAACCATCACCTTTAGCTCAGAACAATAATACAATAGCAATAGTGATATCACATGTAACATGTTTTATTGATGAAGATATAAATCTAGATTAGACTGTAGGAAATTTGTTAACATATTTACAGGAAGCTAATAATACCATTGCTGTCTATTATTGGGTCATTAATATTATTTAGTTACAGATTCCATTTTATTCAACTGTCCATGAATGTTGGCTAGTTTTGCAGATCAGGAATTTATTTATTCCCACAATTTGGAGACTAGATGGTCTTTGCCTTCAACTTCCATAGAAAACTGAGGGGGAAAACTAGTTTACTGTTTGCACAGTGTGCCTTCATCAGCTCACTACATTGCTGATCCAAAGCAGGTCTGGCCAAGATATGAATATTAGTATTATAACAAAATAATTACTGTTTTGGGTCTATTTCTGTGTTAGAGTTTCAACTTTTTGCTTGTTATCAGACCGTGAACTTCTCATTCGCTTTGTTACTCTGAGCTAGAAATATTGTATTCATATCCTGAAATCAGATGTGTGGAAGAACTTACTATTATTGTCAAAACTTACAGATTTCTGAAGGGCTTGTTTCTGATCTTTCTTTTGTTCTCAAAATACTTTCCCAAACCTTTAGTCTGTCCTCATTGCATTTATTTGATAACTTCAAATTATTCAGGGATCAATACAGATCAAAGATCAAGGGTGTTAGAAAGAAAAATAAGCCCATGATGTTTGCAAGTTATAGGTAAAGCTTCTTTTTAAAGCTTTTAAACAGTGAACACCTTTCTCAAAGAGCATTATGTCTTTAGGAGCTATATTCTCCTTCTACTTTCACGTTTATAGTATCTCTGTGCATTTTCAGCCACAATCGTAGCTAACAAGCTCTTTTTTCTGACATAGGTGCTAAAGGATTCAGTATTTTTTTTACTCTATTAAAAGCATATAAACCAAGTTCTTCCTTATCGAGTGACGATAAAAACCCAGATATGTATCAGTGAGTATTAATAATAATTCTGAGCCCTTGAATATCAATATATTGTAGTAAGCTGAAATATTCACATTAGTAGAAAAAAAACCCCTGCAAATAATTCTTCATCACAACAAAATATTTTTGTAGGGGAAGTCCTATAGAAAACAACTAGCCACACTTGCTGAAGTGGAAACTGAGGAAAAAAAACCTGTTTCTAAGCAAAGAGAAACCTCTTAGGATAATCTCAATGCTTTTTATTTTAGATAGATAAATTTTCAGAGTCTCATTATATAAATATGAAATCCTGTAATTATAAGAAAGTAAGCAGCAGGTAACTCAGATTGTCTAAGCTGCAACATTACATACAGGTATGCCAAGGCAGTTTAAGCTGTCCTGATTTATAAAAGCACCTGAGGTGACTGGATTCAACTCAAGTAACTTTGAAGACAGGCAGAATTAGGTGTTATTTCATTTAAGTTTGCCCACACTAAAAATTCAATGCATTTACTTCTGCACCTTTCTTGCTCTGGTCTCTCTGCACAAACCACGATCTGCAAAAATGAGCTATACATAATTTATTCAGCCTTAAACAAAATTGTAGAGCATGCAATGTATCAGTAAGAGTATTCACCCACAGCTGTCACAGTACAGAATCCAAGAGACTACTGCATCAAGGATAAATTCTTAAGCCCTACTAGAGTTGATGCATTACTAGACCTGTTGGTCAACAATGCAAGTGAATTAATTGGCTGCATTGATCAAGCACTGGTGAAATTCATAGTCCTGAGGGGTGAAAAGTGAAGGCAGGTCCTTGAATTTCAGGAAAGTAAAATTCCAGCTGCGCAGGAGTTAGTCATAGGACTCCCAGAGAAACATCCTGAAGAGACAAGGGAGAAGAACAGAACTTGCAGATCTTGAAAGATTTTTCCATCAAGTACAAGAGCTCTCAACCCCCAAGTGTAAGAACTCAGGAAAGAATGACGAGAGATTGACATGGATGAGTCAAGACCGATTAGTCAAACTAAAGGGCAAGAATGAAATGCACAAGTGGTGGAAGCAGGGACAGGTATCCTGGGAAGATCATAGGCATGCCAACTGATTGTGTAGGGATGGGATCAGGAATGTTGAAATGTGTCTGGAGTTGAACTTGGCAAGAATAATAAGGTTTATTATAGATGTGTCAGAAAAAGGAGGTCAAAAAAATTGTGCTGTCCATGATAAACATGACTTACAAACTGGTAACAATGGATGAGGAGAAGGCTGAGCTACTCCACAACTATTTTGCCTCAGTCTTCTCTGTCAATCTGTCTTCCCATATTTCTCCACTGAATGGACCAGAACATGAGAACAAGGAACAAAGACCCACCACTCTAAGAGAAGACCAAGTTTAAGACCACTTGAGAAACCTGAACAAGTAGTGTCTTGGGATCTGATGAGCTGTATCAGAGTTCTGAAGGAACTAGCTGATGTAGTTGTCAAGCCACTATCCATGCTGTTTGAAGAGCCATAGCAGTCAGGTGAAGTTGCTGGTGACAAAAAGGGTAACACTGCATCCACTTATAGGAAGAGTAGAAAGGACAATCCTGGGAGCTACCAACCTGTCAGCATCATCTCCATACCTGGAAACATGTGGAACACAATCTCCTAGAAGCTGTGCTAAAGCATGTGCAGCCTCCATGGCTTAACCAAGGGCAAGTCTTGCCTGACTAACCCAGCAGCCTTCTGTGATTGGTGCAACTACAGCAGTGGACAAGGGAAGAGCGATGGATGTCACCTATCTGGACTGCTGTATGGCCTTTGACATGGTCCTCCACAACATCCTTCTCTTTAAATTGAAGAGAGATGGATTTGATGGATGGACTGTTCAGTGAATGAAGAATTGACTGGATGGCTGCATCCACAGAGTGATGGACAATGGCTTGATGTCCGGTTGGAGGTCAGTGATATTGGGACCAATACTATTTAACATCTTCATCAATGACATGCACAGTGAGATTGAGTGCACCTTTAACAAATTTTCAAACAGCACCAAGCTGAGTGGTGTGGTTCACACAGCTGAGAGATGGGCTGTCATTCAGAGAGACCTGGACAAGCCTGAGAAGTGGTGTCCTTTGAACGTCATGAGGTCCTGCATGTGGATCAAGGCAACCTCCAGTATCAACACAGACTAGGTGATCAAGAGATTTAGAGCAGTCTTACAGTGAAAGGGCTACAGGTTACTAATGAATGAACTGAACATGAGCTGGCAATGTGGGCTCATGGCCCAGAAAGCCAAACATATCCTTGACTGCATCAAAGGAAACATGACTAGCAGGTAAAGGGACGTGGGTTCGCCCCTCTACTCGACTTTGATGAAACTCCATAAGCATATGAGCCTCCAGCTCTGGAGGCCTCAGTGTGGGAAAGACATGGACATTTTGGAGTAGGTCCAGAGGAAGCCACAGAAATGATAAGATGCTTGTTGAAACACTGGAACAAATCGCCCAGAGAGTTGACAGATGCTGTAGTATTCAAGGTTAGGCTGAATAGGGCTCGAACAAACCTGATCTAGTGGAAGACGTCACTGCTCATTGCAGTGACTTTTTTTTTTTTACAGTCCATCTGCAGAGTTTATAATGGATGCAAATATTTTCTTCCAGAAACCCTAGGAATTTCCAAAGAAATTATGCTTGGAATTTTGGAATCCACAAGAAGAAACACAGATGTTAAACTAAATATTGAACCTCAAACAACTTTAATTGGACTTCAATATAGCCAGATATTTTAGGGATATTGCCAGACATTTACTCCAGTATTTGCATAAAGACAGCTGGCTATCTGCAGAAAACACCAGCTTCTAGGCAAGATTCATCTTGCAGCAAAGCTCTATGCAGAATAGAAGCAAGCTAAACTTTAAGATAAATATCTTGTCTGCTCCCACGAGGCTGCTGCTCTGAGATATGCATTCTGCCACTGCATACCCTGTCATAATGACAGATTTTTCCCTGAGCTGGTTATCCCTTGTCCAAAAAAAAAAGCAGATTCCTGTATAATATAACTCAATAAATGTGTATATGTTATAAAGATATAATATGATATGACACAATTAGGTAACATAATGTAACGTAATTTAATGTAACAATATAACAAGGTAATACCATTCATATATGTATTATAAGGATTATATTGCATATACAGGAAAACATAAGTATCAACATGAGTCAAAATCTGTCAAGGTGTGGAAGAATATCATTACAGTGTAGGAGTTGACAAGGAGATGAGTTGCATCTCCTTATCCATTGCAAACTGCAGAGTTATCATGGTGCCACTTTCATTGAGATGACATACAGTTTTCTTGACTTATTTTTGTCAGTGAGAGATACAGTAGCACGACACTAGGTTAGTCTCTTTTTTCTTCTCCCACAGAATTCTTTTTATAATAAAAATGTCATTAGAATTTGCAAAGCAACTAAGCAGTTTTTTAGTCCCATCCAGCTTATTTATACTACAAAACTGTATATGCTTGTATTTAGAACTCATATGAAAGAAAAAACAAATTAATAAAAATATGACCACTATTATACTTTGATTTCATGTTTTTATAAATATTTGAACTGAGGCTTAGATGTTTACAAAGGAAGCAAAAAAGCAGTAAGCTTCCTCAATTTAAATAAAAAAACCCCACAACTCAACAACATAAATAATATTTTTTGTGATAAGATTACTTTAGTTTGACATCCATGAAGCCATAAAATTAGCAATTTATAGTAGACTAAATCTTTTCTAGTATCCTAAAAATAAAATTGTAATTACAATAATATAATAACAATAAAAAAGCTATGTTTCTCTGTTAATAGAGATCTATTTTTCCATCTTTTTCTGCCAAAATGCTACAAAATAATACCTCTTTGGCATGCAATGAAGCATTATAGAATGTGTCAAATAAAGAGATACGGTATATCCTTTATACAACTTGCACACTGTGTTGTCTCTTCTACTGTTCACTTTTTTTAAAAACAAAGATGAAAATAAGGTTAATCCTATTGGATCAACACACAAAGTTTCCAAACTTGAATAAGACTTCAATATCACCTAACAGTAGTAGTATGTCAGTAGTTTTACACCAAGAATAAAGATCTTTTGGGAAAAAAAATATTACTGCAGCTATGAGAATTATTTAAGACAGTCCCTGTCAAACACACACATAACAAAAGAAGAAAATGCTAACAATCAGTAGGCTTCTGAAATTAATTAAATACAGAATTTAATACTGTTAGAGGTATCTTGATACCAGGTATAAACTTTTTAGTAAGAGAGAAATGCTAGGTGCTATAGTTTTTCTTTCCTGATGAAAGAAGGCTCTATGCACAGGAAATTTCCTTTTTTATTTGAGGAGAGAAATCATTTGTAGATGAGATTAGAAAGCTGAGCATTAAAATGCAGGTTTCTGTTTCCCAAAATGGACCCTGGAAGTAATAACACTTGTAATACGCTTTCAGGAATCTAGAAACAGATTTCTTTAGTTCAGGAGTGATAGAATCAGAGATATTTTCTGAACTTTTGTCAATATATGTATTAAAAAAAAAAAAAAAGAAACAGTGGATCCTCAGCCATTCTGTCAGTATGGAAGGTCTACATACAGAGGATGAGCCAATTGTCTGTTGATCAGAGCACTCTGACTGACTCCTTGCCTTGGCTTTACCACCAAATCAATGTCTGACTCCAGTGAAAGTCAGTCTGTGCAAAACCCCGTTTTATCCTTCTAGTCACCAAACTTCTCCAGATGGGGTTACTCTGTACAAAAGATTTAGTATAAAGGTTCACTCCTGAGGCAAAGGTATAGGTCATTCTGTAATGTAATGTTCATCATTGCTAAAAAATGATAAAAGTTTTTCAGAATGCTAATTCTCTGCCCATCAAAAAGTTGCAGAAATGTGTTTCTGGGGAAAAGGGGCAGGCAGAGAGAAGCAGCGCATCCACAGACTGAAAGGGCCTCTGAACAGCAGCCTGTCTTGATATTTTATAAGCTTCTCTGTTATGGCCATAGAATTGTTCTCAATAGCTTAAGGGGAAGATTTTTACTTGTTAAAGCTAGCTATCAATATTGGTGATCTTATTCAAGCACTATATATCTTAAAACAATGGATGTCACTGGGTTCATTATAATGAGAAATATTATTCCAGTCTATTAAGTCTCATGTTACTGAATGTTTCAGTACAGTCATAGCAAACTTACTGAGTCCTCTCTACATAGCCACCTCTCAGCATTTCTTCGCTATATGCACTATTTGGATTTTAAATCAAATATATCTCCCATTTTACAAATGCCCATTTCCATCCATGTGTCATAGATGTCACATAATGCCATGCTTCAGTACTTTTCAGTTTCATCTGAAGGCTATTAATATATACCCAAAAAAACCAAAAAATCCCCAAGAATTAATTTTGAATAAGTAATAATTTACTTCCATGCTTGCTTCTGCTGAATATACAACTAACACATACAACTTCTCAAACTGTTCTTTGTTGGCTTTTAGATTGTGTTTTCAGTCAAAAGACTTTTTCAGAATGCATGCAATCACCAACCTATTTGGTGCCTATTTTCTGCTTCACAGTCTAGTTTCATTATAAAGTCTAGACAAGCTTTTGTTAAAAACAAGAAAAAATACCCAAACAAACTAAATCACAACATTTTTCTACTTGAGAAAAAACTGTTACAGAAGCCTGGAAAAAAAAAAATCTCCTTTATTCTCTACATTTATCAGGTCAAGCAAATACCAAAAATACTTCATAGAGATCTCCAGAGATGGATTCTTCTATTAGGCCTTCCCCAAGATGATGTGGTGAGAAGAACCACTAAATTAATTCTTCTTCTGTTGCCATATTTGACTACATGGCACAATTTGGGTGGTAGGAGTGGGGTCGAGAAGAATTGCAGGATTGGCTTCTACGAGAAGACACCAGAAGCTGCCTCTGTGTCCAAGGGAGCCAGTGTCAGAGCCAATACCAGACAGACTCGCTGCTGGCCAGCACAGAGCAGATCAGTAACATTGGTACTACATAACATATTTAAGAAAAAGCAAAAAAAAACCCAAAAAAATCTGTATAGCAGCAGCTGGGAGACAGGAGTGAGAAAATGCAAGAGAAACAACTCTGCAGAAACAAAGTCACTGAAGAAGGAGAAGGAGGAAATGTTTCAGGTGTCAGAGCAGAGATTCCTTTGTAGCCTATGGAGGTCTTTATTTGATGACCCTCAGTTCTGACTCTACTCAGTCATTGGTGGATGGACAGTGAAAGTCCACTTGTGTCTATTGTAGTTCAACTCTGGTACACACAACTGGGAAAGTGCAAGTGAGAAAACTCTTGGGTTGAGATAAAGACAGTTTAATAAATAAAGAGCAGATATGCACCCTGCAACCCCTGGAGCATGGATGACCCTACACCAAAGCAGGTGCCTTGAAAGAAGCTGCAGTCCATCAAGTCTGCATGCTAGAATAGGATACTGGCAGAAACTGTGGCCCTATGGAGCCTACGCAAGAGCAGGACCTCTGACCTTATAGAGGACCCAGTCTGGAGCTGTAGCCTCTGAGAAGGCCATAAATTGGAGAAATTAATGAGTGCCTTTTGCCCATGGGAGGGAGCCCATGTTGGAGAAGGGAAGGAGTGTGAGGAGGAGGAGGAGGATGCAATAGAGAAAACATGTAATGAATTGACCACAGTCCATGTTTTCTGTCTCCTTGTCTGCTCAGGGGGACAAGGCAGAGAAGTTAGGAATGAAATTGTGTCTGAGAAGAGATGTGTGTTACCAAAATCTACAACAGGAAAGCATTGTCTAAATCAGGTTTTACAGTTTAGAAAGCTGAAATTAGTTTATCACAGTACTGGGTGCACAGGGAATCACTTCTTATGTATATTTCTGCAATTTACTATGAAATCTTGCCTCTGACAAACACTGACTATGAGAAACTCAGGTACCATTTATGAACTTTTCCTTTCAGATGGAGCTGTGTATTGAATGTGCTGTAGTGCTTCTACAATTACTCCTGTGGTGAAAAAAAAATAAAACAACCCAAAACAAACAATCAGACCAAGAGCAAAAACTAAGAAATGAAAAATAAAATAGTGTAGATCAACCATATAATCCATTAGAGGATATAAATCCTACCTCCCACCCTCTGAGATGATTTAAGGTTAAGGAATGCACTTATGTTATTTCATAGATCATTTCATAGCAACCAATGGATTTTCTTCAGCTTCTTTCACATTAAACATGGTTGTATTTCATACTCAGTGATTCCAATGTAGATAGGAAGCCAAAAAGCCTTGCACATTTGGTTTCCATAGGTCTAGATATAAGAACATCTACTTCTCCTTCTTTTAAGAGAAGGTTCATTTAACTTGGAGTTGTGTGGAACAGTTTGATTAAAAACCACACACAGAGCCTGAACTTCACCAACACAAGTAAACTGAGAGCTGCTGCCTTTGCTGTACAAAGGTAGAAAGAGTAGAACAAACTATATAAAGATTCTCAGTAAAAAACAAAATGCCAAAGGAAGAAGGTAATTATGATCCTAGTGAAGAGAGAATTTGATTAACACAGGTTAGATTAAATCACTGGTTATGGACAAAAGCTGGAACACAAAAAGTTCCACTTAAACTTCTTCAGTGTAAGGGTATGGGAATCCTGGCACAGGCTGCCCAGAGAGAGTGTGGAGTCTTCTTCTCTGGAGGATTTCAAAACCCACCTGGACATATTCCTGTGCAAGTCGATCTAGGTGGCCCTGCTTTAGCAGGGGTAGTTGGACTGGATGATCTATAGATGTCACTTCAAACCCCTACTGTTCTGTGATTCTCTGTTTATGTGATTCTGCAAAAATGAGTTCTGCTAAGAGATAATTTCATTTTGTTAAGGTAATTTTTTTTTATTTTGTCAGATTCAATTTATTTCTTTTACAGAAGGAAGGTGTAAATCATCTATTTTGTAAAGATTTTATTTCTTTTAGGTACACCTAAATGTATTTTTTCTCAAAGAAGAATAATGAGAATTTGGGGATTTTTTTCTTTTGATAGATATACATTATTGTTTGTACTGGTACTGCTTAATTGGAAATAAAAGATCATCTCTTGGTTCTCCATTATTGCGTGAACAGGAAAATAATGGCATACATAAGGCATACATCAGAGGAACAAACATTACACAACTAGCCTCAGAATTAGAGAGCTTGTCTCAGTAGTTAAGCAATGGTGTTAAACTCTGTACTTCTCCAAATTTGAAGGTTTTTTACAGTTTTTAAATTGTTTCTTAATTTGTCAAGATGAGATTGTTTTCATATTCTAAATTGGTTATTGCTTTACTCTGATCTGTAAAGTTGTGTTTCTTACTAGCTTTACATTACACACTGCTGCTGGATCTATCACACTGTGGATTACTTTAGTTGTTTATGTAAATGTCAATGTATTGCAAGAAGGATTACAGGATAGGAAAATCTGCCAGGATGAGTTGCAATTAATGTTTTGACCTTGTTGAAGGAAATAAGATAATAAAACTGTTGAAAATTACTTAAGGTATCAATTCAGATGGTGGATCTAAAAATCTGAAAAGACAGAGAATGTGAGAGTGTGAGGATGAAAAATAAAAAAATGAATTTTCTAACAGATTAAGTGACAATATAGAGGAGGTTAAAGTCATCCTCTGTGTTTGAGACCCTTTTGATATGTAGCATACAAATGTTTCAGTATTCTGGTTTTATACCAGACAGATCGTGCTAACTCTGAGTTTAGATTACTATCAAAATCATTCACAGTGGTATGGATGCAGTACCTGGGCAGTACTTCTGGAGAAGAGGGTCAAATGTACTGTATGGGAAGGAATGGGAGAAGGTAAAAAGCACAGTCCTTTCACAGCCATATAATAAGTAAATAAATAAACTACTTCTGTACATTTGGTATTAGTCTACTTGATTTTGGCAGGTGAGGTTTTTAAAAGATGTACTGGTTTTGTCTAGGATAGAATTACTTTTCTTCATAGTAGCTTGCATGATGCTACACTTTGGATTTGTGCTGGAAACAGTCTTGATAACACACTGATATTTTAGCTATTGTTGAGCAGCACTTAGAAGATGTCAAGGTCTTTTCTGCCTCTCACACTATCCCACCAGTGAATAGGCTGGGGAAGAAGTTTAGAAGGGATGCAACTTGTATAACTGGTCTCAGTTGGCCCAAGGGATGTTACACACCATACAAATGTTCCAATATAAACACTTTGGCTGAGAGGAGAAGTGTGCCAGGGCTGCCATTGCCTGGGGACTGACTGGGCATCATTTGTCTGGTGGTGAATAACTAGAAGAGACTTTTTTGCATAATTTGTTTTTCTCTTTGAGAGTTTTGTTTGTTGTGTTTATTTATTAAACTGTCTTTATCTCAACTCAAGAGTTTTCTCACTTTCACTTCTCCAATTCTTTATACCGAAGTTGAACCACAATAGACACAAGTGGAGTTTCAGTATTCATCCACCACTAACAGAGTTGAGTCAGGATTGAGGGTCATCAAATAAAGAGCTTAGAAAAAGCATTGGTAAAACAATGAACAATTATTATTCTTCTTCTGCAATCACTAGTAAGTGAGAGGAAGAAATTTTAACCTGAAACAACTATGAGACACTTGTGTTCTATTGTATCCCACAAAATAGACTGCGGAGAAAAGCTTTTTCTTACAAGTTGCTTTTCTCTTACTTGGATCAAGGGAAAAGTACCATTTATTAAGACTGTTCAGTGAAAGAAATTATTTGCTTTCCAGGGAGACTGGACCTGTAGTTCTACTTTGAACGGAGTAAAAGCCACAACATTTTTCAGGCACTACTTGCTTTAAAGATCATTGTTTTCTTTTGGCTTTAGAACTAAGCAAAACATTCTTCCTTATAGGCACATCAAATCGGTTCTGAAGGGCTCAGTTTTTACTTTTGTTTCCTTACGTATGGCTCTTTTGTTGATAATTTCTTTTATTAATAGACTAAAACTTGTATACAATATTTTAAACATTTTATTTTGTGTGAAGGATTGCTACTGTAACTGCAACATCTTCAGTTTTGAGTGGTCCTTGACTTGCAGTGAGGGTGCATACCTGTGTGTGTTACTACATGAGGTGTAACAGACCAAGTGATTGCATCACTCTTTAGGTAAAAAAAGTTTTTGATGTTGGTCTTCATTCACCTTTAAAACACATATTGCTTTGAGTCCTAGTGCTAAGATATTTATATCCAATATGTATGTGTCCATTTGTCATTTTTCTATTAAGTAAGAAATAAATGTCAGCTATTGGACATTTTACCACCACACACACACAAAGCCACAGATCCATCATGATCCCAAGAGTTTCATTTCTAATAATTCTTTTTCTTCTCTTCTTCATAAATTAGTTGATTTGAGACAGGATCTATTGATCATATCTTATTATGCCGGGATTGATCACATCTTTTTGTAGATCTCAAGTCACAAAAAATTTCAAGTCATTTTTGGAATTTGATCTGCCAGTGAACTTGAATGATTTCTTAAATACTCATATTCTCACAGAACACATTAAAAAAAAAAAAAAAAACAAAAAAAACCCACCTCTTCTACTGACTTCTCAAAAAACCTCAGTCACAGTAGTCTACACAAAAAAAACCGCTAAAAAGTTACTAATATTTGAATGTTGTTAATTCAAAATGAAAATGGAAAGTGCTATAGTTTGAGGCAATTGTGAAATCCAGGCTAAAAATAAATTTAGAGTATGAGTATAAAGTACTCTTGGGACCCCTGGAAGGCAAGAGTCAGGCGGTATAATATCTACATTAGACAGAACTTCCGCATGGTATTTTTTGTATAAATATTATGTTAACTGATTTTTTTTCCATCTCTAGTTGCATTCTGAGGTAAGGTAAAGAAGGTCAAGAAAGGTGGCAAAATGCTACCAAATCTAATTTAAGAGGTCAGAGAATCCAATTATTTGGATAACTGCTTTATCGTCATGAACAGAAGATTGTGAATGCAACGAGAAAATTAGCGATCTGTACTTGTATAACTAAAATAAGGACACGTGGCATTTTAGACTACCGTACAAGTTGAGAGAGTTGATCCTAAAGGTGCACTAAAAGTAGACTTAGTTAGATTTCCTCAGCAGTCTCTTGTTAAGATTGCTTTATTACCCTGAGGACTAAACATTCAAGCTTACATTTTAACTAGGAAAAAAAAATCCTGTTTCCCACAGATTGATTTTCATCTTAGACTTTATATAGCTATAATCTAATCATTATTAACTTCTTGACATTTAAAATAACACTGTCCAATACCTTCCCTGTTTTGTGTAGAGCTATGATTTTTCTCCAATAAACAGAAAAAATAATTTCAATGCTCAGATCTTCCCTTGACAACATAAACCTTTGTCCATATGAGATGTTGAAATTTTCCACAGAAATAGCATTCTAATGAACACAAAAAAAAAATACCAAAATAAATACTTTTTAACTAGGTAAAAATTTAGAAAATAACAGTAATAAAAATGTAATTAAATTAGTTTTTAAAACTTTTGAAGTACTATAAAGCTTGATGCATTTCACATGCCACTCTACATGGAATTCTACAATGTTTCATTTCCAAATACTTTGCTATCTAAAGGAAACAGAGAAAAACAAAAGATCATATCTAAAATTACAGGTTTTGCTTTGTGTTTTAAGTCAACCATATTTCTCTGCTCCTTGTCCTCAAGCTCTCTGGTTCAGCAAAAAGACAAAAAATGGATTTATGAGGGAAAAAAAAATCTGAAATCATCATGTTTCTCAGGAAACATGCTTTATAACTGCTTGTATTTTTGTGGTCCAGATACCTTTTCTCTCTCCTTATAATTTTTTTCATGTATATAAAATGGATTTACTGCCTAAGCACAGAATGGTAGGGGTTGGAAGGGATTTCAAGAGATCATCTAGTCTAAACCCCTGCTAAAGCAGGTCCAGCTTGACCAGGTTGCACAGGAATGTATCCAGATGGATTTGGAAATTTCCAGAGGAGACTACACAACCTCTGTGGATAGTCTGTGCAAGTGCTCCCTCATCCTTACAGGAAAGAAATTTCTTCTAATGAAGTGGAACTTCCTATGTTCCAGATTGTGTCATAGAATCACAGAATCATGGAATTGTTTTGGCTGAAAGAGACCTTTAAGATCATCGAGTCCAGCCTTTCTTCCAACCCTATCAACCACTAAACCATTTCCATAAGTACGACATCCACCTATGTCTTAAACGCCTCCAGGCACGGTCATTCCACCACCTCCCGAGGCAACCATTTCAGTGCCTGACATCCCTCCTCATATCCAGCCTCAATCTCTCCTCACGTAACGTGAAGCCATTTCTTCTTGTTTTATTGTTAGTTACTAGAGAAAACAGACTGACCCCTGCCTCACTTCCTTTCAGGTAATTGTAGAGAGCGATAAGGTCTCCCCGAGCCTTCTTTTCTCCAGGCTAAACAGCCCCAGGTCCCTTAGCCCTTCCTCATATGAGACACGTTCCAAATCCTTTACTAGCTTGGTAGCCCACCTCTGTATCCTCTCTAGCATCTCAATGTCATTCTTGTAGGGAGGAGTCCAAAACCGAACACAATATTCAAGGTGTGGCCTCATCAAAGCTGAGTACAGGGGAATGATCACCTCCTCACTCAATTGTCCCTTGTCCTATGACTGGGCACTACAGAAAGAAATCTCCCCGCATCCTCTCAGCACCTGCCCTTTAGGTATTTATTAGCATTGTGTGTAACATAGGAAGATCTGTTTTGGAGAAATCAGTGGATTCATTACTTGTTTTTCAATATGGACACACTAGTTTTTTTCTTTTCATTACACTCTAAGCGACCTTTTGGATTTTCCCCTGTCACAGGAGTTGATAGTGTTCAGAATCTGGGCAGTACTATATGTGTTAAGATTTTAAATTCTCTCGAGGAACAAGAGACAATAAAATCTCCTTGAATGAAGTACAGAAGGAAACTGTAAAGCTATATTTCAGTATTCCAATAGCTTCCTGCTCATTATTATGACAAAACAACAATTTCCATTTCACATTCAGAAGTGTGACACTGTTTCATTCTGAACAGTGTCAGTGGGACAAAAAAATGAATGTCAAGAATGATGTGTCCACAACTCTACAATTCGATAAGCCTGGAGGAAATTCCAAGCAGACAGAGACTGAACGGAGACAAAACTTCAGATTTCATCAAAGAGTTCATTAAAAAAATATATGTAAGTTTTCTGTTTTCTGAGAAGGAACATAGTAGTTGATTAAAGCCAGTCTTGCCCTGAAACTTAGAGGGTAAGTATCAAAAAGTACACTTCAAAAACATAATAAAATGTAGTCCTTAATGAACATCTGTGGGGTGGTTTCTTGTCCATGGTTGCAGTTTCTGCAGATACAGAGTCCCTCCTTTGGGGCATGACCTCTTCTGGGCATAATTTTTATGAGCTTCTTTGGCATGGATTCCTTCCCACAGTTACAGCTTCTGTGAATATGGGTTTCCTCCTCCAGCCATAGTCATTGCACCTGGCTCAGAGTCCTTAACAAAGCGAGTTACTGCCCATGATGTGGGGTCTGCTTTAGCAAAAAAAGTCTCTGCTGCTGATGTGGAGTCTTTATCAAAATGCAAACAAATCTCTGCTTCACCACTCTTTGAAGAATGCAGGGGAGTCTGCTCCAGCACATCTCCTCCTCACTTCCCTCACTTGAAGTCCACATGGTTGTTTCTCTCTCTCTTCCCACTCCTTACACCACCACCAGCCAGAGAAGAAGAAGGGTCAATAGAAAGAAGAAACAGGAAGAAGCCTCCTCTTCTGACTTCTTAAAAAGTGATCATGTAGGCATCTACTTGTCTCAGCCACGGAAATGGATCTGGCTCAGAGCTAGAGGAGAGTTTTGAGCATCTTCTTACAGGAGCCAACTTTACAGCCTCTTCCCCCTTACCAGAAAAGGCTGTCATGTCAAACCATGACAGTGATGGAGAGTGGTTTAGCAATGACTTCTACCAGCTCCCTCAGCATCCCATAGGTGCCCATGGATTTATGTACACACAGATTACTCAACTGATTCCTAACCCTGTTCTCACCAATGAAACAAAACTCCTCCTTTATTCTGACTTCCTCTGGAGTCTGAGGCTCATGAAGACAGTCTCCAGCAGTATAGACAGAGGCAAAGAAGGCATTCAATAACTCTGCCTTCTCTGTATTCTCTGACACCAGGGCACCTGCCTCATTCAACAGTGGGCCTACATCGCTTCTGGTGTCTGTGGTGTATTTGAAGAAGCTCTTTTTGATGACCTCTCTTGCAAGATATAATTCCAATAAGGCTTTGGCTTTCCTAGTTGCCTCCCTACAACCTCTGACTGAATGGTACTTGTTACTGAGATGTCAATTATCTTCAAAAGGCGCCATATCTTTTACAACCTTTAAAATGTTTTCAAGGGGAAGTTGGAGAAGTTTGTAGTTCTACACTGTAAGATGTACAAGTAACCAAATAAAAGTATATTTCTGATTGTCTGACACTTTCATAAACTCTCTACTCCAACACCTCCCATGGCACTCTCTAGCCACAGGGTCAAAGTTGCTCAGCAGTTCAGCTGGCATGGACTGGAAATCCTTCAACGAGGAAGACAATACCAATTCCTCAGGTCCTGGCTCTATTTGCTACCCATCCTCATATTTCCAGCTTCTATGGACATGCTCAGCTGGCTTCTGTCCAGGACCCAAAGCCTTCTGCACATAATTACCCTTGCCATTACTCCTGTCCCAAGGTCATGGGGGTCCAGTTAGGAGGCCTAGTCCCAGAAGTCTTTCTCCTCTCACTTATCCCAATCTCTCCAGATGGTAGCCCTGTTCTCATGGACATCAATGGCCTCCACTTTTATCCTCTCTGCTATCCTGGCAGAATGCACTTTGTTACCTCCCCTGGACAGGCCTCAGGAGATGCTATGGGATACCAGTCTCCAGGCAGATATGACCTACTGCCTACCAACTCTGAGGCATGCTGCCCAGACACCTGTTAGAGCACCCATCCAGGCACCCTAGTTTCCATCTTGGCTACAAGAACGTTGTGGGAGTGTTTTGGAAGCTTTTCTGACATCCACTGCTCAGCACTTATCCAAAAATCTGAAAGCACAAAGTTGGTCAGGTACTAGGTGCTCAAAGCACATTGACTATTTCCATCACCTTCTACTTCAAGTGCCTAGAAATGTTCCCGAGAAGGATTCACTTTATGATTTTTTCAGGGATTGAAGTCAAACTCCCCAGCTATCTGTTTCCCACATCACCTTGCTTTTCCTTTTTGAAGATGTGTGTGATCTTTGCCTTTTTGAAATTAATGATAACCTCCCCTAATCTCCACAGCAATTTGAAGATATGTGATGGTGGCCTTACAAGGACACTCGTGAGCTTGTTTGGCCACAGCCTCTTCAGGTCCCACAGAGCTGTATGGACTGAGTTTATGTACGCAATCTCTGAATCAGCATTCACCTACTACTGGTGCTTCTTTTTAAACACTTTTTTTTTAAGCACAGAAACCTTCAAGACTGATTTTTTTATTATTATTATTATTATTATTTGTTTTTAATTAGATGTTTATTTGCAAGATAACAACATAGGGCTTCTTTGATATAAAAATTCTGTTAAATAATGTCTCGACTACAGGAAGTCCATGCTTTATGTAGAGACACAGCACACATACATAATATATGTGTACACATAATTGCACACACCACAGACATTTACACAAGATATCAGAATCACAGAATCACAGATGGTAGGGGCAGGAATGGACCTCTAGAGATCAACTAGTCCCATACCCCTGCTAAAGCAGTTTCATGTACTTACAGAAATTCACACCATAAAACACACTTATTTTCTGACAAAACTGTTAATAAAAGAGTCTTTGTAAGCTTCACAAAAATAGAAATATTTTTGTTCTTGCTTATCACCATGTATGGACATCCATCTCGTTTACACTAAAACTTCTTACATTTGATAGGTGGTGGGTAGTTTGTTTTCTAGAAATGATTCAAGCCTTAAGAGAAAACCCTTTGAAAAAAAATCCAAATTGAATGCCATATAGGGGGTATTCTGAAGACAAAACAGGTCCAGCCTTTAAATTTATGCAGTCACAGTATATGATTTAACTATACATCAGTAACAGCAACAGAAAATATCATAACGAATCATATGAAGAATTACAGTGTGTAAGAGACATTGTATTGTGGTATAATTGCTACATATACATTTTATTCATATATATGTGCCTAAACTGAACAACAGGAGGGGAAAGAAAACTGCATTCTATAGTAAACTAGAATTAATATATAGTAAACCATTTACAGCAACATGCACTGAAGGTTGAAAAGCTTGTAGACCGCTATTCATTTAGTGAGAAATCCTACTGGTGGTTGGCATGGTGACCCAGAACAGCAGAGGACTCACTTGTAAATCACAGTGAACTCTAGAGACAGAGCTTTGATTCCTAGAGCTATCAGTCAAACTGAGAATCACAACCATGGCAATTAGCAGCATGTCTCCAAAGCTCATCACAGAAAGCAGACTCATTGCTTCTCAGAGTGTTTGCCTTCCTGAAACGCTTACCATACAGTAGTGGAGGGAGGGAGTATTCAACATGATCAACAGATTGACAATCAACAAAAGTCTGCCATAGGGAATTTCAAAATAGAGTTGTGATCTCATTTTAAGGCTTTGTCAAGTCACTTGATTCAATTTCCCTACTAGGGAGTAGAGAAAGATCGAGAAAATCAGGAAACTTGTAGAAGGATATTGTAATGATACTGGTGCAGGAAACTTGACAACAGAAGTGTGGTTTTTTTCTCTTTCTGTTTTAATGTACAACATTACCTGGTGGATCATTCCAGTGTACACAGTACTTTACAGGGGTACTGGGATACAGATGTGTGCAAGAACTCAAGGAGAGTGTTGGTAGAATTTGGTATATGTTTGTTTCCAAGAAAAAAAAAAAAAAAAAAAGTTGTTTCAAGAGTTGTGCTTTGAAAAAAGAGGAAGGCTGCACCTTTCCTGGTAGGAAAAAGTGCTTACAAAGAGAACTGTGTGAGGAAGGAGAATGTGGTGCTGGGAAATGAGGAAGGGAAAGGGAAGGGAAGGGAAGGGAAGGGAAG
>WBNH01004700.1:17808-71592 GCA_013401255.1 Urocolius indicus | reverse complement strand
GGGGGGGGGGGGGGGGGGGAGGGGGGGGGGGGGGGGGGGGGGGGGGAGGGGAAGGGAAGGGAAGGGAAGGGAAGGAGGAAATAAATTCTCAGAGATGTTTCCTGTGGTCTGCTCTTCCATATAGCCACTACAACGGCCATAGTTACCTAGGCTGAGTAAATTTCAAACTAGTATTTAATGCAGAACTACAGCTAAGCTGAGAGATCTTTTGAGCCTCTCATTTTGCCTTAGGGAAAGCCCACAGGTTGAGCAGGGATTGAGTAGTCATTCAGGTGTTCTAGAAACCTTAATTATTGATTCTGTGGCACTCCTGTATCACTTGAACTAAGGAAGAACAAATCTTCTTCAGAATATCCCCTGGATTTTGAACTTTAGTAGGCCTGAGAAAGCAGATGTGAAGAGCTGCCTCTGATCCAACCTTTTTTTTTTTTTTTTTTTTGATTAAGCATCTTTGTGGGGGATGGAGAAGAGGAGAAAAAGGGTGATATTTCTGCATAGCTTTCACCAAAAAAATACCTGAGAACCCTACATTGTCATTTACAAAACATTCTTCAATGTAACTGTCACACAGTAAGAAAAAGTTTAAATTCCTTTGTTGTTTTCATATGACTTGACATGTGAAGATGAATTAATTAAAAGCAGCATCAGACAGTTTTCATGCAACTTCTGGACATATTAAATTGACCTAAAATTATTTTACTTCTGCAAAAATTTAACGCTAAGCAGCCAGATCATACTGTCTCAGTTGAAAGGCTGAAAAAGGAAGCACAAGAAAAGCAAAATATTCCTTGGATATCCTCCAGAGTATCCTGCTATATACATCCTGCTATCTTCTTTTTTTTTGTCCACATTCAATATTTGCTAATTGTAACAGTCTCCAAATCTTCTCCTCACACAAATGGGGAAAAAAACAGTTCCTCTAATACTCCACAGAAAGAATAATGAGTGAACCTACATTGCCTACTTGCCTCATGCAGATCACACTAAGACAAGGTAGGATCCTAACTAAACAATGAACCTCACTGCTATGTAAGTTTAGAAATAAATTTCCATATGTGAGCAATTTTTCACACAGAGCAGTATGACACAAGGAGGACTTTAAATAGTGACTTAAAGAAAACAGCATATAGGTCCAAAATATAGGATGCATTTCTCTTAGAAAACTGGGTGTGTATTATTAGGAGAATAAATGGGTAACTATTTACATAAGTATGATTCATGGTTTTATGAGATATCAGCAAGATCATTGTAATGGGGAAAGTAATAGCATTTTGACTGAAAAGATAGGGAAAAATATTAACAGAATAAGAACTGTCAGGGAAGATTAAAAGAAAGGGATGTGTACGGAAGATATCTCAATGAATAAACCATGCAAAAATACTCACAGCAAGACATTGAATCAAATAACCTTGAAAGCACGAAACTGAAATTATTACTATGCATACTGAAGGAAAAAAAATGTTAAAGGAAGAGATAAAACAGGACTTCTAGTAAAAATAAAACTAAAGGAAGAAAATTAATAATAATTTAATTCTGATTTTTTAAAAAAGAAAATGTATTACTAAAAATACTAAAAATGTATTACTAAAAATGTTTACAAAGCAAGAAAAAAAATACCAATATACTTCTTGAATTCTATGGAAAGCTGCATTAAATATTTTAAGAAATAATGAATGTGAGAATTATTCTAAAAGTAATGAAACTAACAAACACAGAAGTTACAACAAGATTAAAATTATTTACTTAAAAATGCAAAGGAATAAAATTATAGAAGATGAACAGAAATTCTCAAGTATATGATCAACATGTTCACCTACTTCTTACACACTATCTCGTTCAGTTTCTTTTTCACAGGTACAAGTGGACAAAGAAAATAAATTAAATGAAGACAGAGAGCACACAATTTCAAAATTAACAGCATCATTTTCCAAGGCTGCACATGCAAGAGCCAGATCTGCCAAACAGTTTGTGTAGTTACAGGTAAAAGTAGGGACTGTAATGGTTTTTAATTGTGAAAAACTCTGTCTGGGTGTCTGATTCACTGTAATAGCCAACTCTTGTCCATGCAATCTGGCTCTAAATGGTAGGAAGCTACAGTAAAATCTGTGTACCCACACTGTGGAGGGATTTCCCCCCTCCAAATCCCTCTACTGTCCTGGAGACAAATACACTATTGTTAAAAGGTGATAGCAAAAATTTTGTAACAAAAGTTTATGACTCCACTAGAGAACGTTTTTGGTTTAAAACTTACTGCAAGTGCAGGTGATGCCCAAGCCTTATTATTTTTAAAAAAAAAATAGCATATAGGAGGATTTCTGCCTGATGGACAGAATACTTTGCCATTTCTACCAGCTTTTAATTACTTCAAAATTAAATTTAATTACTTCAAAATTAAAAATATTAGAATTTCAGTACTGGCTTATGAACAACATTTTGGCAACAGCCAAAGTTGTCATCGTTTCTTGCTGATAGCTCGTTTGACCACTGATAAGTCACACTTCGTACTCTCACAAGAATTTTGGCCATGTAATGATATATTCAGTTCAATAGGTTCTGACTGTGGGTGACTAACAAGAAGGCAGAAGCTGTGTTTCTTTAACCAGTTTACTTCATGCACAGCCCCACCTGCCCTTTTTCCTTTTTTTTTTTTTTCTGTACTAATTGGTACAGCTGAATGGGTAACTGTTACAGCTGAACATTGTGGTAAAAATGTTTAAAGTAAGGTGACAAGGAGGAAGATGGCAGTGGAAGAAGAGAGGCAGTGGCACCTTAAACCACTAATGATGCTATCAGTCACAATGTCAACCTACAGCCTCATCTGATACATAGTTAGGCAGAGCAGACTACATTAATTTGAGTAAGACGAGGCTTTGGGTAAGTACAGTTTATGAGCATAGACAGCCAAAATGAAAACATTAGCTGTGAAAGCTCTGCTGAAAAGGCCATGATAACTGTAAGGAGAAAAAGAAACACAAAACACCACACACACAGATGAACTAGTAAAGGGGAAAGCTTTTCTTTTCTCTGCTTTTGAAATACAAATTATTATATACACTTTGCAGCTGCTTCTTTAAGCAGCTAAGAGGCACTTGTGAAAATTGCTTCTTGCTTTATTTTATAATAAATTCTGTCAGAATACAAAGACCTGGTACATACAATGACTTTACTGTTATAATCACATCCTTTGATTAATAGGTCAAAAAGACAGCATCACTTCACTGTTTTTAATGTATGCACATTCTTTATGTTACTGCAGCTAATGTCTCCTAGGAACGAACTACTGACTTGAACTCACTCTGCAATAAAGGAGGAGACCAAAACATGAAAAGCTCTTGGTTCAGTCTTCCAGAAAGATAATGGAAGATATTTTTAAAGGCTTTTTTTTTCCTGGTGGATGATTTTGAGGCCACATTAGACCTAAGAATTATATCACTCATTAAGTTATATCTATTGTTTTAACAATAAGGTAAGCAAGGTGATGTGGGAAGGTAAATCTGTAGACTAATAGCAGACAGCATTTCTATTAAAAACACAGAAAAGGTCCAAAATGATAACAGTTGAGGTGATTAATAAATGTTTATGTCAGAAGAAAAAGAGTGGCTCATCCGACACTGTATTACCAGAATAGCAAATTGTCCTACATATCAGTACTCTCTTGTGCTTAAACAAGGGCACTAGCAGGGCCTCAAGTTATCTAGCAAGCATTCAAATCTTTGTCATGGGAATTTGGTATTTGTATTGCTTCTAACTTTGGTGGGTTGAAGATACTTGTCTGCATCATAGCTGAAGTTACATATCATGTGGTTGCTTAGGTCAAATGCCCTACCTGGAAAATTGTAGGCCATGTGAATAGTTTAACTGAATACTGAAATTTTTCCACTTCATGCATAAATTGATTGCAAGAAGGAGTGCAGTCAAGCATATCTGGAATACCATCAGCAGTGAAAGATTATTATGACCGTGGATCTTTTAAAGAAGCTCTGTGAAGCTGATGAGCAGATTTTGCTCAGTGATTAACAACAGGCAAGGATCTGAGGTGGAAAAACAGTGAAAGCTATCATCTGTGCCTGCTGCGCTCAAAACCAACCCTCATCATGATCACACTGATTATTCAATCCTGCTCAACCCAATAAAGCAAACACTGTATGAAAAGACAATTTCCTCCAACTTCACAATAATAACAAACAACTAATTGAAAAGTTATTTTGCAAGATCTGTATTCTATGGGTCATCAAGTCAATTTGTCCTTACATTGAACCAGCAAATTTCCATTTGAGTTTTGTCCACAGAAAACATGTCTGCTTTCCAGACGTGACCCTTATCCTGCATTTCTGCTGTGGTTTAACACAAATGGGCAACTGAACCTCACACAGGCACTTGCTCAATGCCACCCAGAAGGATGAGGGAGAGAACTGGAATGATAAAAGTGAAAAAACTCCTGGGTTGGTATAAAAACAGTTTAACAGTTTTGTGATTTGGCCAAGCCAGCACTAAAGCTAGCTATGATGACTGTCTCTCACTCCATGGCCCCCATTCACCCCCACCCTTGATAGGATGGTGGAGGCCCCAGCAAAAAAGGAGGAAAAAACATAACCAAGGATGTGGATTGAGACAAGGGTAGGGAGAGCTCACTGTCAGTTATGGTTCTGGACAAAATAGCCTCAAGTACTTGACTAAGAGAGGAAAGCAGGAAAATGATCTACTATCTAAAAGAAACAGAACATAACAAAAAGAAAAAAGGTAGCAGGATGATTTAGAAAAATACAACCAGCACTTTAAGATCTCCCTCCCCAACCCTCCTTCCATCCCGGGCCCAGCTCACTGCTCCCGATATCTCTGCCTCCTCCCCCATCAATGGCTTAGGGGGCAGTGAAATGGGAGATGTGGTCAGTCTCTCACAGATGGGCTTTGCTGCTTCTCTCTTCTCAGAGTAGGATGATTCCTTGCTTTCTTCCCCTACTCCAGCACAGAGTCCCACCCACAGGACACAGTCCTTAATGAACTTTTCTGGTGTAGGTTCTTCTCCACAGNCTCCTCCTCTCTTCCCTCACTTGAAGTCCACATGGTCGTTTCTCTCTCTCTTCCCACTCCTTACACCACCACCAGCCAGAGAAGAAGGGTCAAGAGAAAGAAGAAACAGGAAGCTTCCTCTTCCGACTTCTTCTTAAAAAGTGATCATGTAGGCATCTAATTGGCTCAATCCCAGAAGTGGTTCTGGCTCAAAGCTGGGGAGAATTTTAAACATCTTCTTACAGGAGATATCTTTACAGCCTCTTCCCCCTTACCAGAAAAAGCTGTCATGTCAAACCATAACAAACAGGTAAAACAAAAGCCAAGCACACAGGCAAAGCCAAACATGGAATTCATTCCCTACTCTCCATTACAGACAGTTTTTTCAGATATCTTTAGGAAAACAGGACTCCAGCATGCAGAACAGTGACTTATGAAGACAAGCGTCACCAGTCTGATTATTGATACCCCTTCCTCCTTCTTCCCCCAGCTTTACATACTCAGCCTGATGTCACATGGCCTGAGATACTCCTTGGGTCCATTTGGGTCAGTTGTCCTATCTGTGTCCTCTCCCAACTCATGAGTGCACCCAGCCCACTCACTGATGTCGTGGGGTGGGGAGTAGAATAAGCACTGCTTAGCAATAAGAAAAGATTCCTGTTTTATCAGCACTATTTTCAGCACAAATTCAAAATATAACCGCTTATCAGCTGCCATGAAGAAAATTGACTCAATTCCACCCAAAACCAGCATACTTTCTTACTTTTCTATTGTGGACCCTGATTGACATACTGTCACTCAATGAAAGGGTGGAAGGTTACAGTAATTCAGCTCTAAGCAAGGAGGGTAAGTGAAGGTTGCTAGAAAACTTTTGAGAATTAAGAAGGACAAGGTGAATTCCATAATCCAAAGAGATTTATTTTAAATATACACAGAGAAATTTTTCTTTAAAAAAAGAGAGATGAAAGAAAAATGGTTTGCCATTTCAGAATAAAAGTTACTGTCTGTTTGGTTTGGAATATGTTTTAGACAATGTCCAAAGATGAGCTCAAGGTGATTTAGTTTTCTCAGCTCTTCTTCTGGAATTTTTGTCTCTGGCTTGGTAAAGTCTTTTTTTTTTTAATTATCTGGAGTCTCCTCAGAAAGCAATCATAGTGGAAGGAATGAACTGTATGTCCTTCCATGATTGAGACACACTCTGAAAAGACAAAATCATTAAAAATACTAACATAAAAATGGTAAAATATTGCTAAACATGATTGCAGAAGTTGATTCACTGACAAAGGTACCTCTGTCTCTTTCTGGTAGCCTCCTTCATAGAATTTATTGTTATAGCATAGGCAGGAAAGCATTGCAGTGAAGAAAATACTGTCCTGGTTTAGGCCCACCCAGGAACAAAGAACCATGCTCAGCCGTAAGCACCAATGGACCTTGGAACACCCTAAGGAGGGCTCAATTGCTACTTATAGACCCAGGCAAAATAGACAAGTCTACTCAACTTTGGGAAGAAAACAGAAATTAATTTAATCCACCACCAACCAAAACCATCAAACCCAAAAAACATAACAAACAGAAAACTCTGCAGAGTGATTCAATGATGAAGAGCATAACCAGCCCTTTTAGACTACCTTCCCCTCACTCCTTCCCTCTTCCCAGGCTCAGAGCCCTGATCCCAGTGTCTTTATCTCTTCCCTACAAACAGCTCAGGGCAGCAGTGAATGGGGGTTTCAGTCTGCCTTTTTTCCAATGGCTTCTGCAACTTGTCTCTCTTCAAAGCAGATAGACTCTTTACTGGCCCTCCTTGCTCCTTTGTGGGATACCTCACACACTTAGCAGCCCTGCAGGTGCAGTTCCAACGTGCATTCATCCCAAAGGCTGCAGCTCCTCTCTGCTTTTCGTGTGGGTCTGCTCTGTGGCCTACAGGCTCTCCAGCACGGCCTGGGTCATGGCCGCCTCCTCACATAGTCTCCTGCTTATCCAGATGTACTCACCCAGAGCTGCTGGTGACTCTCAGTCCTACCATGGCCCTAGATGGGTTGCAAGGACACAGCATACGTTCTCACCATAGGTTACAGAGGGACTTTCACTCCTACACTTTACCTTCTTTCCTCCTTCTCTGACTATGGAGTCCACATGGTCACCTCTATTATATACCTCCCCTTCACCTCCTTTTCTAGCTCAGAATCTCCTTCTTAAATAATGATGATAGAGGTGACAGATTGGCCTGACCAGGCTGGAGGTGAGTCTGCCTCAGAGACAGAGGATGTTTCAAGAACTGTTTACAGGGACCAGCACAGCAATTCTCTTCCTCTGTTACCAAGCAAAAAGCAGCTCCACAAAAACCATGAGGAGAAAGTTTGACAAAGTTACTGAATTAATAACATGGTTAATAGCATGATGTTCCTGAGAATAATGAAGATCNGCTGGTGACTCTCAGTCCTACCATGGCCCTAGATGGGTTGCAAGGACACAGCATACGTTCTCACCATAGGTTACAGAGGGACTTTCACTCCTACACTTTACCTTCTTTCCTCCTTCTCTGACTATGGAGTCCACATGGTCACCTCTATTATATACCTCCCCTTCACCTCCTTTTCTAGCTCAGAATCTCCTTCTTAAATAATGATGATAGAGGTGACAGATTGGCCTGACCAGGCTGGAGGTGAGTCTGCCTCAGAGACAGAGGATGTTTCAAGAACTGTTTACAGGGACCAGCACAGCAATTCTCTTCCTCTGTTACCAAGCAAAAAGCAGCTCCACAAAAACCATGAGGAGAAAGTTTGACAAAGTTACTGAATTAATAACATGGTTAATAGCATGATGTTCCTGAGAATAATGAAGATCTGGTTGAAGCCCAGCTGGCAACAAATAACACACAACCATTCTCTCACTCTTACTCTCCAGTGGTGGGATAGGAAAGAAAAAATGGTAACAAATGGTCTTGTGGGCTAAGATAAGGATAGGGAGGGATCACTCACCAGTTATGGTTGTGGAAAAAAAACCAGATATAGACTGAAAAAAAAAAAAAAAGGTTATCTGACAGATCTTAAAAATACTTTACCTTCACCCTTCCCTTCTTCCTGGGATCAGTTCTTTTCTCCTGGTATCTCTATCATTCCTCTTTCAGCAGCACAGAGGTGCAGGTAATAAGGTTTGTGGTCTTTGCCTCACAGATGGTCTATGATGCCTCTTCCTCCTCTGGGAAGGATAACTCTTCACATTCTCTCCCTGCTCCAACGCCGGATCCCTCCCATAGTTCCTTAATGAACAACTTCAGAGGGAGTCCTTCCCAAAGGCTGCAGATTCTTACAAATTGCTATCATGCAGGCCCCTTCTACAGAGAGTAATCCTTCAGAAACACATTAATTACTTCAGTGTAGCCTTCCCTCAAAGCCACAGCCTTCATTTGGCACAACTATCTATTCCAGCGTGGGCTCCTTCACAAGCTCCTGGCAAATCTCAGCTTCAATGTTGCCCTCCACAAGTTGCAGAGGGACAGCTGCTGTCTCACCATGGGATGAGGGGATGGTCTCTGCTTTTACATACCTCCTCCTCTACTACCTCACTCGTTGACCTTGGAGTCTACAAGGTTGTTTCTCCTCATCTCACTTCCTTTCATCCCACATCTTCTTAAATAGTGATGTCTCGGGCACCTGATTGGCTCTGCCTTGGACAACAGTTGGTCTAACTTTGACTTATGGAAGCTTTTTATTGAGTTATTGAGTAATTTCTTAGAGGGGCCACCACTGCAGCCTCTCCCCCACTACCAAGGAACTCTTCCACATTAACCCAATAGAAAAGAGAATATTGTGTAGCAATATTTCTAAGAATCTGAAAAACTGGACATTTGAAGGATACATTCAGACTTACAGTAAAGAGTCGTAAGAGTTATGACTACACAGTTAATCGTAATTTAACACTGAGAGGCTCTGACCTATGTCTTCAGGTTTTCTTTTTCAGTAAACCTAGAGGCATGCATTTTTGTAACTGACTGATATTTCAAGTGTCTTTATAGAAAGTGACAGAAGTGACTTGTCATCTGTTCTGTACGTTATATATACTCTTCCTCTAAGTGGCATGTTAATTTATTTTAAAAAAAAATTTTGTTTATTGAAAATTACAGCAGGAATGGAAATGGGCTGCTCTTTGTGTTTTAAGGGCAGATGGATGGATTAAGTGTTAATCATAAGCTCTTTTTTTTTTTTTTCCTTTTTTTTTTTTAAAAAAAGCCCACAATTTCAACAGTTGTCAAAGAGAAAGTTCATTTTTAGTAAGCCTCCTCACTCTTTAACTCTATAGGTTCTAAATACCAGTCATCTGTTACACCTGGAAGTGACAAATATCTTCTTTGAAAGGATAAGAATATTTCTGAGAGATAAAAAGAATGAGATTTCCTCTCCCCAAAAACTTTTCATTTCTGTCCTTCCTTCTCCCACTTTCCATTCATTTTGCTGGTACTTGACAGTTCTAGGCATTTTTTATCACTCTGCATGGAGGTAAAACATAAGCACTTGTTTTCATACAGGAAAATGTAGATGCCTCAAAATTAAACAGAATGTAAGTTGCATGTGGTAGCATAATATAAATTGTGAATTTTTTTTTTGTTAATGAGAGAGGAGAGAAGGAAAAAAGAGAGGTCTTGAAACGCTGTAGAGAAAAGGGATGAGTATCTGAATCCTTTCACAAGAAGATGACATGGAGTGCTCAGCCATTATAGTTTTAGGAATAGGACTGTTGCTAAGCAACAAGTCTCATATAATCTTGCTCAGCTTTTGTATCTGAAGAAAATTGAAGCAAGGAAAAAGTTTGGAAAGCTAATAAGGAAAAACTAGCTTCAGTGCAAAACAATCAATAGTGCGCCTGACCAGAAAATAAACTATTAATGGAGACAGAGAAACCAAAGCTACTTATAGATATTGGAAAACAAATATATTTTTATCAAGTATGTTTAATTGGTTGCATACTGGCTTTCCTTTATCTCTGTGTCTTTTAGGGAAGTGAGTATTGCTTCTTTGGATGTGATTACAATAACATGCACAAGCGTTTCTGCTCAGTCAGTTTTAACAGTAGAGCAAATAATTTAGTGCTTTTTTACGTTATGCTATTTAAGCATTCAATAAACTTTACACAGCCTAGAAAAACATTGAGAGAGTATGTGGTATCACATTTTAATTTTGCATGGAAGTCTAACATAAAAACTTAAAATGGAATAACTTCCAAACACTTTTTTCAAGCAAATACCACATATTGACTTAAATACATTCTACTGCTATTAGAAGACACTGTACTTGCAAGTACATGAAATCACCAATATTCTTTTCATCTTCTTCAGTTATATTAGCATTGAATTCAGCTATTCAGCCTGATAATTTATTGTCATACTATGCTTATTCAAGTGTAATGATCTGAAGAATCCAGCCTATGACATTCTGTGCAAATACATGAAATTCTCTTTGTAATGGTAAGCTGTACAAGATCTGTCATGGTTTGACACGACAGTCTTTTCTGGTAAGGGGGATGGGGCTGTAAAGATGGTTCCTATAAGAAGGTTCTCAAAACTCTCCTCAGTTCTGAGCCAGACCCACTTCTAGGGCTGAGCCAATTAGATACCTCCACAATCCACTTTTTAAGAAGAAGTCAGAAGAGGAGACTTCTTCCTGATTCTTCCTTCTTCTGTTCCTTCTTCTTTTCTGGCTGGTGGTGGTGTAAGAAGTGGGAAGAGAGAGAGAAACAACCATGTGGATTCCAATGTCAGTGAGGAAAGAAAGGAGGAGGTGTGCTGGAGCAGAGACTACTCTGTATCCTGCAGAGAGGACTGGTGAAGCTGAGATTCGTTAGCATTTCATTAAAGACCCCACATCAGCAGCAGAGACTCATTTTGCTGAAGACCTCACATGGGGGCAGTGACTCTTTGTTAAGGACCCTGAGCCAGGGGCAGTGACTATGGCTGGAAGAGGACTGTGCCTCATGGGAGAAACCCTATTTTCACAGAAGCTATAATTGTGGGGAAGAACCCATGCCAAAGAAGCTCATTAAAATTACACCCAGAAGAGGCCATGTCCCAAGGGAGGGACTCTGTATCTGCAGAAACTGCAATTGTGGGCAAGAAACCATGCCACAGATTTTCATTAAGGACTGTGTCCCGTGTAAGGGACCCCTGGCAGGAAGCCACAGCTCCTGGGAAGAACCCACACCAGAGAAGTTCATTAAGGACTGTGTCCCATGGGAGGGACCTTGCATCAGAGCAGGGGAAGAATGCCAGGAGTAGTCCTCCTCTGAGAAGAGAGAAACAGCAGAGCACATCTGTGAGAGATAGACCACATCCCTCATTCCCTGCCCCCCAAGTCGTTGAGAGGGGAGGAGGTAGAGATATTGGGAGCAGTGCATTGGAGGAAGAAAGGAGGGATGGGGAAAGGAGATCCTAAAGTGCTGGTTGTCATTTTCTCATTCATCCTACTCTCTTTTTGATTTTTGTTCTGTTCTTTTTCTTGTAGGTAGTAGAATAAACTTTCTTTACTTTGGCCTCTAAGTCAATTAGTGGAATCTGTTTTGTCTGGAATCATAATTGTCAGCGAGCCCTCTCTGCCCTTGTTTCAATCCACAACCACCTTGGTCATCTTTTTCCTCCCATTTTCACTGGAGCCTCCGCCATCCTATCAAGGGTGGGGGTGATTGGGGGGGGTACAGAGTAAAAGACTATCATGGTGCTTCTGTACTAGTTGGGCCAAATCAAGACAAGATCTGCAATTACTAGAACTATCAATTGTAATGAAATTTGGGGTTTATTGTTATTATGTTGAGAGTAGTATTGTAGATGTAAGACAGCTGACTGTGTTCTTTCATTTACTTATACCAGTCTATTACCAAACAAAATAGACATAACATGAGCATGATATGCAGCTTCAGAAATTGACACGCAAATGTTTATATCTTAAAAGACAAAACATCATTCATAATGTAAAAGAAAGTAAAAATTGGGAGCAAAATTTTACTGATCCAGGGAGTGGCTTGTGCTGCTAAGGGTAAAGCAAGACTTCTACTATGTTTTAGTAAACAATGTGATTAAAACAAATTTTTAAAACCAGGCGAAAATAAATGCAAATATCCATTAATCATGATGATATACTTTTTAAAGTAAAAAAGAAAAATAAAAAAGAACAGGTAAATAAAAATTTATTTAGTTATAATATTTTTTTTGTCTTCCTGTATGGAACCTTGATCAGAGTTTACCCTTTATTGATGCAGACTTGCTTTTGGAATAAAATTGGGAATCTTATTCACAAAACTAATAGATGCAAATTCCCAAAATTAATACCAATACAATTTTTAAGTCTTTAAGCATGATTCGTCCTACATTCTCAGAAGGAATGAATCAAGGAAAAGTCATAGGACATAAATATCATTAAGAATACTGAATTCCAATCAATCTTATAATTTGTCTTTATTTTTCAAGTTTATCATAAGCCTGCTTATCTGCACAACTAACTCCAAGACAATTTACTAACACATTGAGACATCTGTACAATATAAACAATTGGATATCATAATTGAAGTAATAAAAATGAAATAATCTCCTTTGCTATCAGAGGTATGGCAAAGTTCAACTCTCCGTGTCACTGAAGTGGAATGCTTCTTTTTCTTGATGTTCTCTGCTTCTGTTTGCTTGGCCCAATTGCTGTTAGTGGCTTGCTGGCAGAGATGAACAGGAAAGAGCTGTGCTATAAAGCTGAGTGATGGGATCAGAGTATGCTGTTGCTTGTTCATTACTGAATAGTTTATATTATTTTTGTCTGGAAAGAGGAAAGCATATATCTGTCATGGCTTACCCAATTTAAAATACCTGGATCTGTCATCCTTTCATTTTCTTAGCACCTTCATGAGATTGCTTAACTAGTTTTAACTTATGAATAGGTGCTAAGCTTCTAGGTATATAAGCATATGATCCTTCCTCACCTTGAAGACTTTCTTTTTTGACTTTGTGATCAGACATTCAAGAATACATTCAAAAGAATCTTATCTTCAAATTAAACTCAAGTTTCATCTTAGGTTTAACAACATTTAGTTGGTAAACTAAACAGGAGTTGAAATCTCAGATTTATCTTTACTTTTCTTGTTTTGTATGTAAAGAAATTCTGACTGCAAAGGTCCTTCGTGGTTTATCACTTACAAAGAATCTTTAGCCTTTGTTAGCCTTCAAAGAATGCATGATATTTTCTTTATTACTTTTGTACAGGAGACTGTTATCTACTTTTGCTAGAGGAATTATTAAACCACTGATAGGTGGCTAATTAATTTTCTTATTTAATGTCAATGTTTTATGCTGTTACTGGTTACTTAAGATGGAGCTGTTTAATTCACCTTGGTATATTTATTTGTGTCTCATAGCTACGAAGAGTAGATGTCCATGATATTCTACCGGAGAACTTCTTTGAAGTAGGCTGATCCTTGCTGCACAGTGTCACCTGCACAATGTAAATTCAGTTTCCTCATTCAGTAAATACAATCTGACCAATTGTGACAGAAAATACTCTGTCAGAAAAAGAAAATAAGATTCAAACTTGTCCTTATGCTGAACTCCTCATTGTAAAATGCAAACTTAATTGCAAAAGTTAACGGTGTTTATCCAAGGGCCAGGTGAGAAATCTCAGGAAAAAAAAAAAAAACAAACTTGATTAGGGGAACAGAATGGTTTGCAGCATGTATAAACTACTTGTAATGAGCCTCATTTTACCTCAAAAAACAGAATAGTGTTCTGTACAGCAACATAAGCCTGACAAGGAATATGGGCAGTTAGTAAGCATTGAATCTGTGTCACCATGACTTCACTGTATCTGCACCAGATCTTGTCAAATAAAAGCTATTCTGTTTGTGTCTCCTGTCTTATACAGTTTTCCCTCTTGGTTTAATGAATAGTTTTAAAGATTAAGAAAATTTACTTAGTCTTACCAGAAAAATGAGCAGCTGAATTATTCCCATTTTCGTTTTTTTTTTGTGTGTGTGGTTTGCAGGTTTTTTTCATGCTTTTTGTTTGTTTGTTTGTTTGGTTTGGTTTATTTTGCTATTTCCTTTATAATTAATTGATTGCAAATGGAAAGATTTTTCATGTGGTCAATACATCTCAGATACATATAAAAAGTTGCAGTTATTGACTAGTGTTAGCTACAAAATATTTTTTAATGTATTTGTGAGGTGAACCACTTAAGAAGCCTTCACAGTCCAATGTTTTCACTCATATTATTTCTGGCTCAAACGCTGTGGCAAGATGATGACAGTAACCTAGACAGCTGTGAAAAAAGGGAAAATGTGTCAGAAAAGATACATCCACTGTGAAATTTCTCATGGGTTCAAAATTGGTGCTGCCAGGAGATTGGAAAGTCTGAAGAGACATATCCCACATACATAGAAAAGCAGGTTCTGTTACTGAAACCTTAAACTCCCAGTGTGACTCAGTCTTCTGTGTACAAAGAAGATTTAAAAAAATCCCAAAACAACAAAATGACCCATTGGTTTTTTGACATACTTTACATATATTGCAAAAATTAATTGGTCTCATTCTTTATCTCAACTACACTATGTGGCTTTGGGTACTCTAAATGAGTTCATTTGACACAATTCATCTTATTCCACACACTTTGCACGCTTCTGTCTTTCCACAGGAAAATTATTTAATTGTGTAAATACATTTCAGTCTATTTCTCTAATTATATTTCAACAAAATCTACTTCTTTTCAGCTGACATCCCCAGATGCTGAACCATTAAAGGTGGTGCCTTCTGACAAAAAAGAAAAACAAAAAAACAAACAAAAAAAAGGTGCATAATAATTCCCTGTCAACTATGCTGTAATAATTACATTATAAATAATATTCCATGATCTACAGTTTGCCATAGAAATAGACACATTCACACCCTCACTTTTTGGTTGAAGGTAAGATATTGTTTAAGCAGATGTTAGCTCATTTTTGGATCAAATGACATCTCCCACAGACTGAAAAGACACCAAAACCTTTTCTTCACTTTTACTGTCATATCTAATGTTAAAGTGTAGAAGCCAATATCACTTCCAGTAGAGAATTGCTGCAGTCAAATTTTATGATGACTATGGGATATTTTAGAATAGTTATATTTTTTTTATATTACAGGTTTTATCCTGAAGAATTCAATACAAAAGAAACTTAACACATTCTATTTGCACTGCACTGGAAATTTGTGCTGCTATCCAGTCACTAAGGCTGTAGAAGTCAAAGCAAGCCACCAAGGGCCATCTTAACAGAGGAACCATTGTTAGAAGATCCTTGTCTTTTTGACATCTGAGTGGTGTCATGATATCCTCCTCGAGAGTGAGCAGTTGCAGTAACACAACACAGCAGCTGTTGCATCACATGAAAGCAGATGGACTCCCTAGCCATTGTTCCTGCCAGCCATCCCCAGCAGAAGTCATCACAGCCCCATTCCCACTCCTGCTCAAGACCTTTACTGTTGGCATGATGTGGATTTTACAGGACACATCTGTGTATTGGGTGTCTGACTTCTGAAAATGAGAAACTAATGATGCTAATTAGAGCTCAGCGCATCGCAGACAGCTGCACTGTGTGTCTCCCAACACGGCCTTGCCAATATTCCTCAGCTCTGGCCTGTCGTACTCCTCTTATTCTTGTCCCATGCCATTGCTAGTCCTCTGCTTCCTGTCAGTCATGTCAAGTAATTATGCCTTTTTATTTTATCCTTTAATAGTGCAAATGCTAGCTAAAAGGAGAAGACAGAGACCACCATTATTAACATATTATGCATTTTCAATTCTGGCCTCCAGAGGCAGAGAGTTATTGTTGATTCCTCTCAGGAAGAAAGGTATCTCAGTGGCCATCTACTTTCCTTTAGTTTCAAATCATCATCTCTACTTATTCTGCACTCATCTACAATGATGTGAATTCTCTGAAACAGCTTTTCTTATTTGCTTAGTGTTTTGGGTTTTTTTTCCTGTATTTAAAACTACTGCATGGATAACTAAGAAACATTTTTATTCATAGTTTATATTCAATACTTCAGTAGAAAATGTAAATTAATCTTACTGTTAATAATTCACATTGGATATCTTGAGAACAGGGACAGGATGGACACACATCAAAGAAAGCAGTCACACAAGCTATGTTACCGTGCCATGGCTAAAAACTTTTAAACTCCAGTGGCCTAATTTAGAGTCTTACACATATTTTTAAAACTTTTGGCATAAAATAAATGCTTCTTACCTTTTGGCCAACTAGTATTTTCTACATTCAACTTCTAAGCTACAGTTTTACATTTTTGCATAAAATGCCTCACAGTTCTGTTATGTTGGGATTTTTTCTGCTGGGCTTGTGAATACTTTCCCCCTGCTGGGCAAATGAAATATACAGACACCAGATAAAATGAACTATTTACAAATGGGACTTTCACCTCCGAGATCATTATCTACAATGTATGCTCTAGTTTACAGTTCACTAAGTCATTGGTGGGCAGTATTTTATTCAACAATGACTTATAAACTGTTCATCTGTTTGTTTTAGCTTCCAGCAGCATTGTTGGTACATTTGATAAGAATTGCAGTAACAAGCATTTGAATGAATGCATTACAATCCTATTTCAGGTAGCATGCTTCAGGCTTGAATGTGACACTGGAGCAGTGGAATTTTAAGGTAAAATATTTAGAAGACTCTGGAAATACAGAGCAGTTGAAAAAAAATATTATCAGGGAATTGAACAAACTTCATATATCTCTCTAGACAATGATAAATGAGGTATCAATTGATCTTAGGCTTTATGTTGCTTTTCCAGCCTTCTTTGTTCAATTCCCATGGACCACTTAGTCTAGCTGAAAAGGAAGACATCTTTAACTTATTTTATCTCTGGAGCAATGTGTCTCAATATTTTCCTCAATTATTCTCCTTTAATTCCCCCTTGGACAGTAGGGAAATAATCAGATTGTTACTAAAGACTAAATATTTTACGTAACCAAAGAAGGGATCATTGTTTCAAGACACATAGACATTGATACTTTGGTGACTGTCTGCAATTCTGAGATAAGATTCTAGAGAAAATGGATCATACACAATTAAAAAGAATTGGACTCTGATCTATGAGCCACAGATACAGAGAACATTACGGATTAAAGATTTTGAGATTAGATGTTGTATAGCTTGTCTGCTTTCCTAACCTTCCATGGAAATTTTTATCTGAGAGAATTGACTTAGTTTTAATAAAAAAGATTCAAGAATATACTCTCTTTACATATGGTTGAAGGCTAAAGATGAAGAAACAGTGTAACTTCTAATGAGAGATCCTACAGCAGATGAAAAAATGCAATGGAGTTGACAAATACATTTAAGAAAAAAATGTCATTATTTAACACCACAAGAAGATGGCTTTATGAATTTACTGTCCATTACAACATTAGCTCAGATGCAACAGTTTATATTCCCAAAATTTTAAGGATTGTTTGTACTATGCTTCTTCCAGCAAAGTATGTGTTGCAAACCTTATTCAAGTACTTGAATTTAATACCTTTGACTGATTTCACTGACATTTGTCTGAGGCTGAACACATGGAAAGCCTGTACATGATAAAAGCTCACAGGCCTCAACATGCCAAGATAAAATCTTTTTTTTTTATTCTTATATAGTTAAAAATAAAATTAAAAATATTTTTTAAAAAAGTTTTGATAACCTAAGGAAAAGCAAGAAGGTCAGCACCCAAATAATTCATTGGCAGTTTATAATAATGTCACAAAAGCAGTTGTATAGGATGCAAATTAAAACACATCCATCAAGATTGCTTGTAAGTGCAGCAGTTCATTGTTTAAGCAATCAGTGTTTTGAGAGCATGGAAGGTCCCACTAATGTCAAGTGCAATACACTGCATTAACAGCCTAATTGAAATTTTAGTGTACCAAAAGACTATATTTACAAGGATAAAGTAGATTAGTTTTTAGGTGGGTTTTTTTCTGCAAACAATTGCTATAGGGATATAAATGAAGTTAACTTACAGAGGCTTGAAAAAATGTTAATGGTGCCTCCAGTGAAACGTATAATAAAGTTCTGTTTGCCTAAATTACATGTAAACCTAGAACTCATTGACATTAATAGCAAAATCTCTCCAAGTGTAAAAGGACCGTCACTGTGCCTAGAGAGATCTCCTAAACAAGGAGAGATACTAACTACACTTGTGAACCAAATTTCTTCTTCAATGTTGCACAACCTTTGAATGGAAGATGAGACTTGAGAAGTCAAATGAAGTGTTCCTGCAGCTGGGTTATAGTATTTGCTTCATTATTCAGTTTATTTTCAGTCATGTAATATAATAATGGAAGCTCAACCCACCTTGTTTAAAAAAGTTATATGTGGTCAATATGCAAACATTTAGATATCATATGAGCCAGTAGTTTGATTTGATCTCAATTAATTTTCACTTTTGCTTCAATGGCTCAGTTAAATTCAACTGCATTAGCTTCCTTCAGTAATCATGCAAAAGCCTCAATCAGAGGGCAAAGGACCATTTCAGACAAATGCGAAGGACAAATCTGGTTTCAGATGACTGAAAGTTTTCCTTGTCAGTGCCTGAACCTATAACACTTCACCTATAAAGAAATGATGGATTCTAATAAAGGAATATGTGCAGGGATGAAGGTAATTTGATATCCAGAGATTTATAACATAGTATTTCTTTCAACATATACCTAATAAAACAGTTATGCTTTCATGTAGTTTGTAGTATGAGGAGCATATAGCCAGTACAGAATATATATTTTTAAATGCATATGAAATAAATAATCAAAGGCTCCTTCCCTTAGTAGTCAGAGGAATTTTGTTTAATCTTCTGCAATTAATGTAGGGATGGGATTCTCAGCTAACATTAATAAGTGTGGTGTCACTGTTAGAGACAAAGACATTTTAACCAACATGAGCTAACTATACTCACATGGATTCTTATCTAAAAGTTTAAGAGTTCATTTAGGCGACCTACTCTAGGATGTCCTACACTGGCAGAGAAGTTGGACTAGATGTCTAGAGGTCCCTTTCAACCCTTAAGATCTGTGATTCTGTGATTTAGACTGATGACATTTATTTATTCACACTTTTTTCTCTCATCTCTCCACTTTCTATTAGATTGTGATTTCTAGATTTATTTGGAAGATATGAATTATTAGACTCATTTTTTAAATGTGAAAAAAATAAAGAAACGGAGACATTGTTATTGAAGCTTTCATATGCCTATTTGAAAAGAGTGAAACTCATTGACAATCTAGTTCAAATATAAATGTGCATATGAACATACCTGAGACATTGGCATATGGCCCACATATTTGTTTCTTCCAAAGTTTTTTTCTAAAATGTAAGCCTACTCTATTTATTCCATACATTGATCTCACTCCATGCTGTGTCAACTAACATAGGATTATGACCATTCACTGATCATAGAAAAGGAAATACAGGTAAATTTTCAATATATTTGGAAAGAGCTTCAGACGCTTGTGAACAACACACCTGAACTCATTTAGAAACTCTGCAAACTCTTCTCATATGCATGTTATTGTGGCAGTCTTTTACAAATTTTCTCATATAGAGGTTCTGGTTTTGCCCAGTATCTCAGCGCTGGTGAGATGACTATAAATAAATATTTAACAAATACCATAGAAAAGATCCCTGCTGTTAATAATACTAGGATTGTATTAGGTTTGTAGAGCTTTTCAGGTAAGAGTTTGTAACCTGTTTCTAAAGTATGGCACACATGAAGTTGCTTTCCATTGTTCTGATCCGAGGCTATTCTTTTGTATTAGAAATGTACAAGAAATTTTAAAGCAGCATTTTTACAGACAGTTATTGGAGAAACTTTGCACTCATATGCAAGACATTCAGGGTCCCTTCAGGATACTTTGACCTTTTCCTAGCAAACAGACAAGATTATCAGTCTAAGATATGGAAGAGCTTGTAGTGAAAACAAACAAAAATACTGTTATCTTAAAAAAAAATCCAACCTGAAATTTCACCCAATTTTTCAAATTTTAAACAAAAATAATATGAAATGTTTATGGTTTTGTCCAAATATAACTTCTAAGTAATAAAAGGAAGGTAGTATTATCTTGTCTGGCAAGCAAATAATTTCCTAACGACTCATCACTGAATCATCACACTTTCGTCTACAGTTTCTGCTACACAATAACATTGAAGAAAAAACAGGCAAATAAGAAGGCTTGCTATAATGATTCTTACATTTTATCATGCTTATTGAGTGTCAGACCACAGCAAAACAGCTAGGGAGCTCCAGAGCTCTCCAGTGAGAGGGCACACTGCTGCAGCAGGTGTCGTCTGGACCATCTGCTCACAGCTGGACGTCGATAGAATGGCCAAGAGAAAGGAGGCTCAGACAAGGCCTCATCTCTCCATGCAACTACCTGACAGTATATTGTGGTGAGGTGGGGGCCAGTCTATTCTACCAAGTAACAAGTGACAGGACAAGAAGAAATAGCCTCAAATTGCACCAGGGGAAGTTTAGATTGGAGATTAAGAAGAACTTTTTCCCTGACGGGTCGTCAGATATTGATACAGGCTGCCCAGGGAAGTGATGTAGTCCTCATCCTCTGAGATAATGAAAAGCCATGTAGATGAGGTGTTGAGGGACATGGTTTAGTCATGGGCTTGCCAGTGTGAGGTTAGAGGTTGGATGATATGGTCTTAAGGGTCTTTTCAAACCAATGCTATTATGATTCTTTCACTATATATGACTGTGCCTTTGATAGTCCTTCACTCTTAAAGTGTGTAGAATCTTTAGAGCCATGTGAATTCTTCAGCTTCTTTTGTACAATGTTAGAGATAGTTAAACTGTAGTTTAGGCAGTGACAACCATTATGTACTGGAAAGACTCAGTCATGAAGGCATAAGTCCATTATAACAACTAAATAAATAAACAAATTAAAAGGTTAAAAACTTTTTTTTCCCATAAGATGAAATTGCTTTCAACAATACTTTCACAACTATGTGTTTATAAATTAACAATTTATAGAAGTAACCACATAAGTAATTATACAGTAAAGAGTCTGATGCAGTGAAAGAGAATTTTTATGACTACTAGTGCAACAGACTTTGACTTTCATTTTGAGCTGTATAATGAAAAGATTCCTGTGCCTGTGAGTCTGCGTACAAACCTGTACTCTTGACCTGAACTCTTGTCATGGTTTGACATGATAGCTATTTCTGGTAAGGGGGAATGGGCAGTAAAGATGGCTCCTGCAAGAAGTTGCTCAAAACTTTCCCCAGCTCTGAGCCAGACCCACTTCTGGGGCGGAAACAATTGGACACCTCAACAATTTATTTAAGAAGAAGCTGGAAGAGGAGGCTTCTTCCTGTTTCTTCTGCCCTTCTTCTTTTCTGGCTGGTGGTTGTGCAAGGAGTTGGAACAGAGAAGCAATTATGCAGACTCCAAGGTCAGTAAGGGAAGAGAGGAGGAGGTGTGATGGAGCAAAGACTCCCCTGCATTCTATGGAGAGCACTAGTGAAACAGAGATTTGTTTGCACATCTTTAAAGTTCCCCGCACCAAGGGCAGTGGTTCTCTTCATTAAAGAATCCGTGCCAGGAACAGTGAGGGTGCCCAGAGAAGGCTATGTCCCGTGGGAGGGACCCCATATTCACAGAAGCTGTGACTGTGGGAAAGAAACCACGTCAAAGAAGCTCATTGAAATTATGCCCAGAAGAGGCCGTGTTCTATGTGAGGGACCATGTATTGGCAGAAGCTGCTGCTGCTGGGAAGAACCCTCACCAGAGAAGTTAAGGATTGTGTCCTGGGAGAGGGACCCCATATCAGAGCAGGGGAAGCAATGCAAGGAGTTGTCCTCTGAGAAGAGAGAAGTGGTGGAGACCATCTGTGACAGGCTGACCACATCCCCCATTCCCTGCCCCCCTGAGCCATTGAGGGGAGAGGACATAGAGATATTGGGAGCAGAGAGCTGAGCCCTGGAAGAAAGGAGAGATGGGGGAGGGGAGATCCTAAGGTGCTGGTTGTAATTTTCTCAATCATCCTACTCCATTTTTGCTTTTAGTTCTGTTCTATTTCTTGTAGGTAGTAAAATAAATTTTCCTACTTTCCTCTCTAAGTCAAGTACTGGCATTTGTTTTGCCTGAAACTATAATTGGCAGCAAGCTCTCGCTGCCCTTGTCTCAGTCCACAACTACCTGGGTTATCTTTTTCCTCCCATTTTGCTGGTGCCTCTGCCATCCTAACAAGGGTGGGGGTGGATGGGGGGCATAAAGGAGAGACGGTTGTGGTGTTTCATTGCTGGCTGGGTACAACCATGACAACTCTGAATACAAACTTAAGGCTTTGCGTTACTTTATTTAAATCCTGGATTAGCACTTTCAAGAAGAAAATCCTTGTCTTTATAATGTACAATGCAATAGGAAGTACAAGAATAAAATAACAAAAACATGCATTTGACTAAACTTTTATGAAAACACTGCTTTCAAAAGAAAATCTGCATTTTACTAAATGTACTTTCATAGACTATGAAATATTAAAGCAGAAGAGAAAATTAAATGTGATAAGGTATGAAGTTTTCTGTATAGTGATCTAGAAACACACATATTTTTTCTGTATATTCACCCTTTGCAATTCAAACCTAAACTCTCAGATACCCTTGGTCACTTAAGGACCTGAGAATGTAAACTACCTTCAAATACATTGGCAACCTACCTTGCCTGTCATTTTTCTTCATTTCTTATGATCAGTTTTTCCTCATCATCATGTCTAAGTACAAGACATTGTGCTGAATTTGGCAGAGATAGATTTATTTTCTCCATAATATCTAATATGGGACTGTGTTTTGGATTTGTGCTTAAAACAACATTGATAACCAAAGGATGTTTTCATATTGCTGAGCAGTGCTTGCGCAGAGTCAAGATCTTTTCTGCTTCCCACCACACTGCACTACCGAATGGGCTAGGGGTGCAGGAAAAACTGAGAAGGTACACAGAGAGGACGGCTGATCCCAATTGACCAAAGAGATATCCCAGACCATACAACATCATAGTTGTTGTATAAAACTAGGGGAAGGAGGAAGGAGGGATCTTTGGAATGATGGAATTTGTCTTCCCAAGTAACCCTTACCTGTGCTGGAGCCCTACTGTCCTAAACATTGTTGAACACTTGCCTGTAGTGGGGAACGGGGTATGAATTCCTTGTTTTACTTTACCTATATGTGCAGCTATGTGTTTGTTTGTGCACTTTTCCAGTTCTCTCTCATCCCATGGAGGAGAGAGAATGGTTGTTTGAGGCTTAGTTGCCAACTGGGGCTAAACCATGACAGAGTCTGCTGTAGAGCACAAGGAAGTGAACACACTTAAAGACTATAGGTCTTAATATTCTTCAGCAAAGAGGTGGCATATGACTGGCTTGTTTTCTGCTAGAGGATTTTGTTTTTTAGCAGAGACTAAAAGGATTCATGCATTTTAGCACAGAAGATCCTATTAATCAAAGCTGATCTGTAGCCCAATAGAGTCAATTAAATTTATACGACTCTTTCATGCTTCAGCTCTTCCTTCTCTGCTATTTTCTTGCCATTTGCCACCGGGGGAAAAACATTTTTTATGCCTTCCTTTGAAAAGTATAAGGTTATTCAGCCTACTTTCTCTGCAGTATTAATTCTATTGCCAGGAATGTATACACTTGAAGCCAACAGCTTCATATACCGAAAGAGCACATCTTGGTCTCTCAAACAGATATATGAGAACAATGAGGTAAGTATTATTAAAGAAGCAGGAAGGCAAAATTCTCTCAGTAAGGTTTTTATTTGAAAAGAGAATCATGAGCTGCAACTGAAAAAAAATAAAAAAAAAATCATTGCAATAACTAAAAATTATATAGATCTGTTATGAAGCAGGTAAAACAACAAGCACTAAACTAAAGAGTTTTTGAAAGTCTTCTTCTCTTGGCCACTTCTCTATTTATATTTGAACAACTGAAGGGTCTCAACCACGGTGCTTGAGACAATTCAAATTTTAGTTCGTATATATTTCCTTACCCACAGCTTTATTATTGTTGCTACTATCCTTAAGCTTCAAGATAATACATACAGAATAAGAAAAAATGTGAATTTTATAAAAATGAATATCTAATTTCAATTTTCTCTATAGTTTCAAGACTGTCACATAGGTTTTGTTTTGTTTTTTTTTTCAATTAGCTGTATAAGGAAATTACTGTTGCATTTACAGAATGTTTTTTTTGCATCTATTTATTATTATACAAAATATAAATCATTAAGCAATCAAGATCTCTGAGCTGCAGAGCCAATATTGTGCAACATAACGGAATCCACACAAACACAACTCTACATTCTGATCATATCTGTTGTTACTTACACACTGTGTCTTTAAATAGCCTGATTTATTCTTTTTCTCATGCAGTAATACTTTATGTCTATTTCATTTACTCTTTGTACTATAGTGGAGATGGACCTTCAATCCTTGGTACACAAGCATCTAGATCCACAGTGGGGTTTTCACTAGATGTTACAGTGAGTAAGGGCTACAGTTTACACATCCTGAAATCTTCCTTAAACAAACTCATAATGGAATAATCATGAGACTTAAGACTCATTTGATTCTAGTGTTAGCATAGAGCCAGAACTTCCATTGTTTAAATATATAAAGGAAAATAACTCTACCTAAAATAGAAAACTAAAAAACACTTGCCCACACAAAAAGATTTTTTTTATACACTTTACACTTACTGAGAAGATTTTTACCTTTACATGGAGTCCAGTGAAAAATTTTCAGTTTTCAGTTCTGCAATGGTAACAGTACCTCAGAAATATATTATTGCCATTGCAACGTAATTTGCTTGAGCAGGGAGGTACAAGAAAATACATCATTAATGATTTTTCTTCTTCATTGTTACAGAATATGTAAAGAATTTTAAGAAAGATGATTTCTGCTTCCCTTTTACATTCACTTTTGAATAATGCTCTATCTATAACATAATATCAGGCAAAAGATTTTTCTACTCAAATGCTGTTACATCACTGTTCTGTAATAAACCATGTTAGGTTCATTTTCACATGGCAGTAAACATCAAGAGTATAGGAACATTCAGAACAGCTTGTCTTATTACATTTTCCCTCTTCTATTTATGTTTCCTTGTAGACATATCAAAAAGACTGACTAGTACTGGCTCCTTGCATTTACTTCAGGAGTCTTTATGGGAATCAAAACTGTTTTGTTGATTGTATAGTTAAACCAATATGAATGCAGTTTAGAACCTTCATATTCAAATACATGAATTAGTAAAAACTTCTTTTTCAAAATCAGACTTCTTTTGTCAGCTTTTTCATTAAAGGAGTCAAAATGTCCCAGTGGATCTAGTCTTCTTCCTAGGAAAAAGGAGTATTGGGTTTATGTTCATTTCCACCACTTACCATTGTTGGCTCAGCAATTTCCAGATATCAAGCATGTTGTATGCACACATAACGCAGAATATATGATGTGGAATATACAATATAAATTAGTATTACCTGAGAAAAGACTTGGTACAAAGACAGACATTTTGCCTTTACCTTTTCTCCTTGTTTCCCACAATGTCATTTAGAGCTCTCAGCAAAAAAAGATAAATAGTGAGCACTGTCCTGCGGTCATCAGCATTTGTCTCATCTAAGTATGTCTGTTGTAAGTACCTCTTAGAAAACAAGATTTTGCCATTCATGTTTTCAATAGAAAAGAAAAAAACAAAGCAATTTTTAATATTACAAAAATGATTGAAAAATAGCCACAGAAGATGCTTTTATTTCAGTTACTTTAATAAAAACACGTTTAATTTGAAAGAGATGGCTTGTGACAAAGCATTTGTTATAAAATAATGAAAATTATGAAAATTAATGCATCTCAAATACTTGAAGTGATGGATAAGCACTTTTCATATCTATAGGAGAGAATCTTATGCCTCTGTGACTTTTCTCCTGGCACCTTGAGATTAGATCAAAGAATATCAATCCCTGGTCAAAAGCTTAGATAATGAAAGTTTTTTTACAAATGTTGCCTGAAGAAATCAAACCATTACTCATATATAGAGAAAATGAAGCACAGAAAGTAGAAATCTACATTAAAAAAAAGAAAATACAATGAAACTATTGACAATTTTAAAGATAAGTAGTTCTGAATGCATTTAACACATCAGTAAATTAAAACAGTGAACATCACTCTTAGTTCTAATAGATGAGACACTAGCCGCTAGAAAAGTTTTTATACAAATAGTGGTGCATATTAAGAAAACAGAAAAATAGCATGTGTGTAGCTGTCTTGGATTTGTCTGAGCTCATGTTAGTTTTCACCAGACTCTGATAGGACCATGGCCAGACTATTCCATATGATGCTGACATCATGCTCAGTATCTATGGGAAAACTGCCAGGGTCAACTGCACACGCCAACTGCAGCTGTTCCATTGGGACTGTGCGTCAAGTTCCAGGCACTGAGAAGTGACACTGGGCTTTACTCAATTTGTGTATTCCTTTAGTGTTGTTGTGGTTGTTTGTTTTTCCCTTGTGGTTTTTTTCTATTAATTTCCTTGTGTTTTTTCTATTAATTTTTCCTTATCTCAACCCACAAAGTTTTGTTGTTTCTTTTTTATTCTCTTCCCAATCATGTCAAGGTGGGAAAGTGAGCAAACTGCGTGGTTTGGTTGTTGCCAGCTGGGTTTAAACAGCAACAGTATCACAGGTGTAAAGAACCTAATATTCTAACAATGAAGAGTCAAAACCCAATTTTCTTTTCTCAAGATATTTCATAATATAATTTAAGCTTTATGGCAGGAACCATTTCCCTGAATGCTTAGAGATAAAACCTCATCCATTCATTTTATAATCTCTTTTCTTCTTGCAGGCTCTTCTGTCATTACTTTCTGCTCCCAAATCTTTCTTCTCAATAGCTTCCTATTATGTCAATATGTTGCAGTTATCCTCTTCCTGAAGGACTCTTTCCTGGGCTTTTTAATCTTTTTTAATCCTAAGGTTTGTTTTTTCATGTCCTCGAGGAACCTCTTTCCATGTTTCATGCTCTTGAGGTCCTTATCGACAGCTGTTGTCTTCTGTGTTAGAAGCAGTGTTTGTGGAAACTGTAAAAGTTATCTCCATTTAAGATGGCAGTTTTTTAACAGATTACCTCATGATTTTGTTAAAAGGACTTTGGTTTCCAGTTCCTATATGGCAGCCACAAGTTTGTAGTCCTGGTAAGTAAACTATCACAATTACTCAACTTTTCTGCTAATAAAAAAATAACAGAATGCCTCCTCATGGCTGGATTTCAACATTTGACCATAGAATGAGAAATAAAGAAGAGACACAGGCTCTTATCCTTTCAGTTCATTGACATTGCTTATATAATGACAGAATTGAGATTTTGATCATTCTAAGGTTCTGTTTTACTGGTACCTTGAATCTTAATTAGCATTTGCAACTCAAATTTGAATTCCATGAGTCAAAAATGTGATAAAAATGCTGAAGGTTATTAATTATTATTAAATCAGTGCAATTAGAGGAGATAAATGAACTGAGAATTCCCAGTCCTCTCGTATGGCTTACATAGGAGTTGACTGAACAATATTTACTGAATAAATTCTAAGTAAATTCAAGACCACATAAATAGATTTGTGAATACTGTTTAACCGAACAATGAGTGTCTCTTACAACTTTTAGTTCTTAACTATGCCTTAATGGATAGGCATTGCAGATCACCTACCTCATTCCCAAGCTATGCTGCATTAAATCATCCTCGGAAGATGCCCCCAGGATTTTCCCCTGTCCTGACTGAAAAATTATGTACTGCATTGGGCACATAACACCTTTGGGATTCTCAGAGAGAAAGATATATAGATGAGACAAACAACAAAATCAAGAATCTTGCCATTCTTCAAGCCACTTTCCATTTTTTGTACAATCTTCATTGTTCTGTCAGCCTGTAATGGCGTACTCCTAGGTTTAGTCTTCTTGCAGAGACTGTCATTTCTAGGATAAATTTCTGTTTATGTTGCCTCAGCTTAGACACATTGTTTGTGAAAATAGCCAGGGGTAAGGACTGGAGATGCAGAATCCATGATCTCAGCATAGGGGCTTTCTGTGTGGCAGTAGAGCCTCCAATATTCCCCAAACTACTGGTAGGAAGTGGCAAAGCTTTCCCTGCAAGACAGGTATATCCTTCCACTTGTTATCAGTTGGTCAGAAGACTTCAAAGGACTTTATTTCCTAGGTACCAACTCCACAACAAGGAAACAGTGATGAAGAAAAAGAAAGTGAAAAGAGGAAAAGGAAAGAGAAAGGGGACAGGAGAAGAGATGGAGGAGAATGGGTAACAGGAGAGAGAGAAATCTTTCCTAGGAGAGAGAGAGAAATCCTTCCTATTGTGTCAGAATGTTTCACAACATTACAGGCACTTTTTCTAGATCTTTCTTTAGATATTGTTTCTATAAAAAGACAGGGGAAAATATGTTTGTAATTAATCTTTCTTAATTTTTTCAGAAGATTATTTTCAGATTAAGAATGTCTCTTGATAACAATATCATACAAAATAGAAAGGATGGCTTGCAGACAGAAACAAAAGAGTTTTTATCAACTAGGCTTTATAAGAAAAATCATGATAAGGCTTCAGCATGTTTCAAAAAGTAAATGCAGCATTTAACAAGCTATTTGAAAGTAATGAGATTCCTAAACAAAACCACATGAAAAACAAAGTGCTTCTACTTGAAAGGCTCATCAAGAAGGATTTTCTATCAAAACTCTTAGGTATTTTTATCACCTTTTTAAAATGCCAATGAACATGGATTTTTCAGTCTGAGTATATCAGAGAGATGAGGACATGCATGATGACCAATCTGATAGTAGCAGAGTTTAAAAATTAGTCATTTCCTATGTATTGACACATCTCCCTTCTATTTGTGTCAGTGATGTTTCCAGCTTTATTTCATATGCAGGAGAAGTATAAATACAGTTTTAAAAAGACTATCAATGTCTCTGACCACCAACTGACAGGACACAGTAACAATTATTCCTATAAAAGTAATATTTACTCCAAACCAAAACAAAGCAGAACAAAATTCAATGATTTAAAAACAAGGGAAACTAAAGAATACAGAGTGGAAATTGTCATGCTAAATGGTGGAACACTCATGTAGCTGAAAATGTCTTTAGTCTGACCTGAAAGACAACCTGTTTTCCCATAATTCCTTCTCACATCCTAGCCTGGAGAGTGATTTAAAATTGGGAAAATTCACAAAACATCTGAGTCAACATGGAGTACAATTGTCACAGCAAAATTATGTAGCCACAGAAAAACTTGCAGCAGTCTAAAATAACCCTGACTATCTACTCAGTAGTAGTCTAAAATAACCCTGAGTATCTACTCCCTGTAGAAAGGGCCAAAGGGAATTCCTCTGGAGTTGCAAGTTTTCTGATGTCACAGTAGGTGAGGTTTGTAGGCACTGCTGACTGAATGCTTCTGCAAAAATGAGGTACTCCCATCTCTGAGTAGCTGTTCCTACATCATATCTCTAAACAGATGGGAATCATGAATTAAAACTAATGAGTGTTGTTCTTTGCTTTATCCTGAGACCCTTTGCACTGACTACAAAGCCAGGTACTCTACAGTGGTGTAACTACTTGGTCTAAGAGAAAAAAATATGTTAAATGTGTTTCATCCGACTGTCAGAACATACATCTGGAAGTCACCTTTTTTAGATCTTTTCACATCAAATGGCCTATTAGTAGGCTATAAATAGCTACTAGCATCCCCACTAGCTATTCAGCATCAGTCTGGCTGATTTTACTTCAGACCACATGCACATGCATGATCTCTAGATTTGTTCTGGCATTAGCTTTTTATCATGGTGGCTGTATATTCTGGGACAGATCAAGACTATATACAAGATCAAATCCAAATAACAGCATAATTTGTGCCTCTGTGTTGAGAATATCAGCAGCTTCTCATGCAGGGAGCTGTTGTTCACCTCTTGTCTAACCTTGAACACAGTTTTTTATTCTGCTAAGGTAGAGGTATTGCTCAAACCTTTTAGCTTTTCATAGCAGTAGATATTTTAATTTTAATGTATTCTGAACAGGGACCTGGAGGTGCAGCTCTTTAAAGTGAAGAGTGGCACTTGGGAACTGGACTCTGTCAAGGACTGAAAAATCCAATCCCATGACACTTTAAAGGTGTTTTTCATCCTTCATGAATGAAACGTATGATACATGTAGTTCTTCCTAGAGCAGTTCTTTCTGTGTCACAGCTATTTTGTAACTACGCTTTGGATACTCCAGAATCTTAAATTCAGTATTGCAAATATAAGTTTCCATCATACTTAACTGCGAAACATCAGGTGGAAATCATGTTAGCACTGTTATAGGATTGTTGCAGGATCTGTTCCCCTTTAGGCAGTCTTCTATGTGTTAAATCAAGATGTTTCAACAGAATTATAATTACACTTTCATTATTGTGCCCATTTTAAGCTATCTTCTTAATCCTGAGAATATGAGGATTGTTCTTTCCCAGTATATCCAATACATTCATCAAGGTAAGTGCAGATCATGCTTTATTAAACAAAGTTAAACTTGTTTTTCTTCAACAATACTTTTTTCACATGTTTTCTTTTCTAAAAACATTTCAGCTTTATTGTTGCTGTTTCTAGAACAACATAGTCATATCTAGGGCTCAGTCATAGGATTAACTAAGCAAAGTGCATCTTAAATTATTTCAATTACTGCTTCAGGTGACTACCATGCCTGGATACTGCTGATGGAAACAAACAAGAGGGAAAGAGGAAGGAGGAAATCAGAAGTCAAGTTCTTTAGATAGTTAAAGAGATAGAGAAAGTAATACAAAAATACATGGAGATCTTTTTTTTTAAGTAAAAAACTCTGGTGACACTAAAAAATTCTGTCCTCTGTTTTTTAGATACAAATTTTATACAGAAATTTTTATACTTGTTGCCACTAAGACCATTAGGGGTTTTGTATCTGAAGGTTTGCTTTCTTATGGATTGTTGCATCTTTTAGATTTCCCTCTCTCCTTCTTATCACTCCCCTACCCTACATACTCACATTTCCGAGCTGCTTGGGTTCATAGAAGAGAAGAACGTAAAGGAATGATGACTTAAAGGGAAAAAAAAAAAGTACAGGAGGGAATGATAATTTGGGAACCAGAAGGATGATTACATTCTACTTTCAGTTTTGTCAGTGACGTGCTTAACAACAAAAGCTAGTTGTGTAACCATTTCTGTAAATCAGCTTAACTGTGTTTATAATAGGCACATGTGGAAATATTGGGAGTGTTTCTATAACTTATTGACATATGCAAAGCATTCGGAGGAGAATAATTAGCACTATCAGAAAATAAATGTGAATTAAAATCAAAAACTTCATACTCATTCCATACATGGATGTCTCTTTGAAATACATCATCTGAAACAATCACCAAACAGGCGGCTGATGTACAGATAAAGCATAAGAAAAAATTAAATATGCATAATATGTATGTACAAAGAAAGAATATGAGAAGGTGTCTTTGATGGAATTAAGAAGAAAGGCAAAAAATCTTGTCTGCTGTAAATCAATACAATTCTACTTACGAAGAGAATTTTTGTGATTTACATCTCCTGAGGACTTGGTCTGTTTAAAGTCCCTGTACAGTACCCTAAAAAGAAGCCGAGAGCAATATTTCATAATCATATTCCATATGAATAAGAATTTTTCTATTCCTGCCTGTCTTTGTGCAAAATATATATTATTGCTTTCTTGTGACAAATAGATTTTTTTCAACATTATTTGAGGTTCATTAAACAGGACAATTAAACATAACATGACACATTCGACCTTTTTTTCTTACTGATTCTATGTTAACGTAGACCTTTAATCAATCAACACACTCTGAAATCAAGCCTATATTGTTTGTTACTCTGTTTTTAAATAAAATCCTTTATTATAAGAATCTTGGCTATAAATTTAAGAGTTGTAGTGGTGAGGAAAAGTTATTCTTTCAATTGAAAGTTTATACTTTTATTGCATACTTTTCTGAAGCATCTGGCAGATGTATCTTCAGGGATATCCCCACAACCCGACTCAACCCGTAAAGACAATGAGTTGATTCTCCAGTGTGAGCGCTGACAGAATGCAGCACCTATCATTTCACAGGAATATGCATGTTGTCTATCGTATCTTACAAAAGTTCATAATAAAATAGAATCATAGAATCACAGAATCACAGAATGGTGGGGGTTGGAAGGGACCTTTAGAGATCATCTACTCCAATCCATTATGAAAGCAAAACAGTGATAAGTATCCACACCATCCACAACAGTTCTTAAAAAAGTTTCAGTTTATATCAGAAAAAAAGAGGTCCAACATCTTGTGTCTTTCCTTGGAACTATCTGCCTTTAGTTCTCTGCTGTCCAAAGATGATTTCCAAATATTTATATTTACTTTATGAAATACATATTTAAATTCATATCATTGAAAAAGAAGAGAAAAGGGTCTATCTAGACAAGAAGTCTCTGTTCTAGTTTTATCCAGGTTTGGAATCAGTGTGCTCCTATCGAGTCCCAAGAAAAGAAAATCATGAAAGAAGGGCAAAATAGCAGAATTTCCATATAGTGATCTAATTGCTTGTCACAAGTACCAGATACTTTTTTGTAACGTAAAATTCTATTTCCATGACAAAATTCTCTATTGCATTGTATTGCATGGTGTTACATTTTACTATACTATGTTAATGATATACCATATTAATCGTTACAATATTTTGTATTATATAATACTAAAATAAACCCACATGCATATAATAAACTTACACACAATTATAATTATAATAATATCTATTAAAATAATTATAATATTGTAATTAAATAATAGAAAGTTATATAAGTAGGTTATTTTCCCCAAACGCTGTGAAAATTTTTTTTAAACTTTACATCATATCTTACCTTTCTAAACAATATCTTGCCTTTTCAAATATAACTGTGGAAAGATCATTGAGATGACATTAAGGAAAAAGGTTAAGGAAAGGAGATTTTACTTCACAATGTTTAATGTACTGCTTTGCTAATTTATGGCTTTTCAGGAGAATTGACTACAACTCCTTTTAAAAAAAAAAGAAAAAAAGAGTAGAGCCAAAATTCTTATTCTGTGTTAAAAATACGGCAACATTAGAGCATCATCTCTCTGGTTTATCCATTTGGGACCGTTATTGTAGCAGAAAATGTGGCTAGTATTAGACAAGGTTACAATCTTGAACTGAGTTAACATATTCTGAGTTACAAAAATACAAATAATTCCAAACACTTAGTAAATTTCCTGAACTCTGGGGATATTACTATTTGCTTTAATTTGCTTGATTTTTCTTAAAGAGTTTTGAGATGAGTTCCAACTAGTCTGACTAAACCAGCAAAGGAGGAAATAGAAAAGGGAGAGTGTATTTTTTTTTCCATATGAATTATTTTTGTTTTTATTTATATCCTGAAGTTATTGGACCAGGTTATTCTTCTCAAAAGAATTTGAGAGTTTTCGGTAGCTCATCAGCTCATTACATTGGAAAAGAAGGATACATGTGTTTCATCTGGATGTGGTTTAGCAAGGAGGTTGGACTACATGATCTCTAGGGGTCCCTTCCAACCCGTACCATTCTGTGATTCTGTGATTCCGTGATATGGAGATTAGGGTTCAGTGAAATAGAAATTAAAAAAAAGGAAATAAGTTATGTGAAAACGGGATGCAAAAAACTACACTTTATGCAGGAAATAAATTGAACAGCAATGCAATTAATGCAAGGTCCTCATTGAAAAGCTTCAAAGCATTCAAAGCACTTTCAAACTTATGTCAGATATTAAAAGACAAGAAAACAAACAAACAAACAAACAAAAAGGTGTGTGAAACCCTGGAAATATGAGCTGCAGGCTGTTTGCTTTAAAAAAAAAAAAAAAAACAACACAACACTATTAGCTTTTCTCTATATACCTGAGTATTAACTATACCAACCATAGCTCTAATTCTGGTGTCCTGATTTTGTGTCTATTGTGTACCAACAAATGTGTAAGCAGTTCTGACAACGTCATTACTTTATCCTTCTCAATTCCTATTCTTTAAATTCAACTGTGCTTCTACTGCACCCTTTTATTGATGCTCCTTAAGCACATAACATGTAGATTCTGGCTCAGGAAACTGACTATAATGTCATAGAACACCCCTGGTTTTGATGGAATATCAAAAGGTCATCTGGTCAAACTTTTTGTGCAAAAGGAAGATTAGATGATATTACCTAGAATTCTGTGCAAACGCATCTTGAAAAACTGCAGTGACAGGACTCTACCACACCCCTAGGGAGATTGTTCCAGTGAATAATAGTTATTATGTGGAAAATTTATTTTGTAAAGAGAGCTGCACTCTTCTTGTCCCTCGTCTTCTCCACATATCTACCTATGAACAGAGTCTCTATCCTCTTTGTAGCCACTCCTTAAGTACTGAAATACAGTGTTGATGTCTCTCCAGGGAGAAAATACCTAGCTCCTTAAGCCTTTCCTTACAGGACAGGTGTTCTAGTCATTTGCTTGTCTTTGTGGTCCTTCCTTGGACCCACAATCTGTTTGTGTCATTCCGCTACTATGGAGACCAGAATTGGACACACAGAATCACAGAATCTGAAGGGTTTGAAGGGATATTGAAAGATATCAAACCCAACCTCCCTGCCAGAGCAGGACCATGTAGTGTAGGTCATACTGGAATTCATCTGGGTGGATTTTGAACATCTTCAGAGAAGGAGACTCAACAACCCATCTGGGCAGTCTGTGCCAGTGCTTTGTCACCCTCACAGCAAAGTATTTTTTTCATTGTGTTTCTCTTATGTTCCAGCTCATACCCATTGCCCCTTGTCCTATCATTGTCCATCATTGAGAAGAGCCTGGCTCCATCCTTCTGACACCTACCTTTTACATATTTTTGAACATTTATGAGATCACCCCTCAGTGTCCTCTTCTCCTTCTTCTCCAAGCTGAAGAGCCCCAGCTCCCTCAGCCTTTCATCACAAGGGAGATCATAGAATCATAGAATGGTAGAAGTTGGAAGGGACATATAGAGATCATCTAGTCCAACCCTCCTGCCAAAGCAGGTTAACCTAGATCAGGTCACATAGGAACATGTCCAGTCAGGTCTTGGAGAATTCCAAGGAAGGAGACTTCCACAACCTCCATGGGCAGCCTGTGCCAGTGCTCCATCACCCTCACAGTACAATGTTCCACTTCCTCCATCATCTTAGTGGCCCTGGGCTGAACTCTCTCCAGCAGCTCCCTGTCCTTCTTGAACTGAGAGGCCCAGAACTGGATGTAATATTCCAGATGTGGTCTCACAAGGGCAGAGTAGAGGAGGAGGACAACCTCTGTTAACTTAATGTACACAGCCCTTCTAATACACCCCAGGATGTCATTGGCCTTCTTAGCCATAGGAACATCACGTGCAGATTGAAGACCACTGAGTGGGATGAACACATCTCTGTCTCTGCTGGTAATGTCCCTGTGAATGTCTAGGATCTGACTTGTCTTTGTTGATGCAGAGAGCCACTTCTGACTCATGTTCAGCTAGTTGTTCACTAGGATCTCCATGTTCCTTTCAACAAGGCTACTCCTCAGCCATAAAGATACTAGTCTTTACTGGGCTCTTTGGTTTTGTCCTAGGTACTAGATTTTGTACTTTATTAAGCTTTATGTACTTGTCAACACAGCCTTCCAGCTCTTCCAGGTCTATGTCAGAAGGTTTGTCCTTCTGATGTGTCTGTCTCACTGATGTGTCTTCAGCAAATTTGGTCAGGGTGCTTTCAATTCCACCATTAAGACCATTTATGAATTTTTCCCTCCCCTTCCAGAGCACCTATCCAAACAATAACCTCTCACTTTGTCCAAGGAAGGCGGTGGAAAAAAGCAGCAAATGTTTTGTTGAATTCCAAGTAAACAATATTCACTGCTCAGAGGAACAGTTGGGCAGGGCCTGTAGGCTATCCAGGCATTCTAGCCCACAAGTGAGTAAGTCAAGTGAATGGGATTACACATTCTCCATTTTGCTGGTATCTTAACAGAAAAATCTGGGTTAGCAAATTCAAACTATACTTTGACAAGCAGTTCTTTCTAAACTACTGGAAGAGTAAGAAATTGGAATTTAAAAAATAAATGGGGGGGGGGGAAAGGGCCTAGATTTAAGAAGTTATAGATAAAAATTAGATGAAATGGGATAAGGAAGAAAGTGGGAGGAGGCATGGTGACTTACTAATAATTAGACTTCATAATTAGGTCCCTTCCAACTTCTACCATTCTATTTTTTTCTATAAAACACTTGGCTGTCACATATAAAATAATACCAGAGTTCCATTAATCTGAAATGTGAAATATTTTTCTGACTACATTTTATCTTGACTTTCCTGTTAGAAACTAATACTAGTGAAAAACATCAGTACTGTTGCCCTTGTTGATATAGTCCAATCACTAACGTAACACTGCTATGTCTACCACTGAACCATGTCCCTAAGCACCACATCTACACACCTTTTAAACTTCAGTCGTGGTGACATCACCACCTTCCTGGGTACCCTGGTAACCCTTTCAATTAAGACATTTTTCCTAATATCCGATCAAACCTTCTCTGGGACAACTTAAGGCCATTTCTTCTTGTCCTATTGCTTCTTACTTGGGAGAAGAGATGAACCTCCACCTCACTACAACCTTCTTCCAGGTAGCTGTAGAGAAACATAAAATCTCTCCTCAGCCTCCTTTTCCCCAAACTAAACAACCTCAGTTTCCTCAGCTGCCTTTCATCAGACTTGTGCTCCAGACCCTTCACCAGCTTCATTGCCTGTCTCTGGACACACTGCCGAACTTCAATGTCTTTCTTGTAGTGAGGTGCTCAAAACTGAAAACAGTATTAGAGCTGTGGCCTAACCAGCATCAAGCACAGGTGAACAATCACTTCCTTGGTTCTGCTGGCCACCATTTCTCATACAAGCCAGTATGCCATTGGCCTTCTCGGCCACCTGGGCACACTGCTAGCTCATGTTCAGCTGGCTGTCAATTAACAGTGGTGGGTTCCCTTAAATCAATGCAGAACAAAAAACAAAGAGTTTTAACAACTCCTACTAGTGATAATTTTGCCAGTCTCTCTACCATAAATGCAAGAATTTTAACAAAATGTGAATACTGCCCATGCAGACTACAAGTATAATACCAGAGGATCTGAATGTGCTATAGCTAGTATCTTCCTAAAAAATCCTAATGCCATTCGTGCTTCATAAAAGGTAAACTGACAGACAAATATTGATTGCAACTTGGTAAAAAAACATGCTCATTTTGCTGAAACTGAAAAAATGAACTTTACCCAATGATCTTCAGATTCAAGATGAAATTGACTTCATGTGTTTTGATGCAGCTGCTGTCAGTGCTCTGAAGCAAAAAGCTACTACTAAGTCTGACAACATAGTAACATTTCTATTGTTCTGTGCAAGTGAAGTGATACTATAAGGCATCTAATCCTTACCACAGGTCCTAGTTTTTTGCCACTGTACTCTGGATAAATGTACATAAAGCTCTAATCTCTCCATTCTCACAATTTTCCTACCATACAATAGGTTGATGATACGAGTCTTCTTTTCAAATGTGATGAGCTGTTCATGAAGATGTAGTGTATAAGCTGAATACGTACTTCTAAACTGCACAAAAGGCACCACAGTAAATGTGAAATGTCTTATAACATCCTCTGTAGTGATTCTCATTGTTCTCCTTATTTTCCAGACTTTCTTTTTACTGTTAGAGAAAGTTATATGAGCAATGGGTGATTAAAATTACCAAAATTCTCTACAACACTGTAAAACTGGACCTTTTGCAATAACTCACTGAAAATATCAACATATTCATTTCTCATAGTTTCCACTCCTAAGAAATTGGTGTGAAAGTTGTTGGCTATGAGACTGCTGACTAAAGCTACTACTAAAACCAGTCAAATCTGAGCCCTGAGTGACAGTATAACTATTCAAAAAAAAGCAACAAAGTATTCTATGACACAATGCAAAAACCTCAGCTGTGGAAACAGTGTTATGGATTGTCCCTACATTAGTCTTAATTAAAAATAGAGATACAATAAACCAAAACATTTTGAAAACCCTGGAATGTTGCTGTAAATTGTTTTAGGATGAGAGAAGGTTAACTGTTGATCTGCCTATGGCTTATTTCACATCAAAAGAATGAATGCACCTGTTTATTGTTACCTGCTGAAGGATGATATTGTTAAGGTAAAACATAACCAGTTCTGTTCTTGTGTAGTACGGAAAAATAGAAAGAGAAAATGATTTATGAATGGAAGAAGAGATGAAAATACAAGTGGTCTGGGAATTCAAATTGTGTTTACTGTTACCTTGATGATAAATTTGCATATTTTTAACTTCTCCTAGCATAATACGGTGAAGAGAAAGAAAACAATAAAGTAAAAGTGTATCAAAACAGGGGGAAAAAAAATAACATTTATAATACTTCTTATTCTCTAAGAGCACCATCTTTCAGTAGTAGCTTTCTTATGAGATTTTGATTCTCACAATTTTAGATCAAAATTTAATTGATAGAACTTTCAAATGTCAATAGCTTTATTTTTCCTGCATGAATATATTAATATATCAATTGTTAGAGTGTAGATAGAGATTCCAAGTGGTCCCAGAGCTTGGCCCCAGACACAAGGGTAGATATTATAAACGAAACTTTTTTTCTTTTCTTTTCTTTTTTTTTTTTTTTACTGGAAGGCTTGTTAGGTGGGACTCCAGAATTGATGATTCAAAAACAGTGGTTTATCCTAGTTCTGTAATGGAACACGATAAAGGCTCTTATTGTTAGCCCAAGCTGCCTTGCTAGACATGTTAAAAATTATTCCAATGTTGAGATATTAATTTCTTAGAATAAATGAAGGAAAATAATGAGAACTACTACAAGGTGTTGTGAAAATAAAAATAATTCAAGATCTATACAAAAACTCATCAGTGTACTGTTCCTCCTTTCTGTAGCAGACAATACCATTTTCTGGGAGGTTGTGATGTGTTTCTGCAGAGCCATTTGTGCTCAGTAACAAGGGCAGGGGGTAGCATTAATGCCTCCATAAACAGTTCCCAAAACTTCTCTTGGGTCTGAGTTGGACCCACCTCTGTCCTGGCTAGTGCAATCTGGTACCTCTGCTATCACTATTTAAAAAGAGAAATTTGTAATGCATAGGAGAGAGTGAAAGGGTAGGGCAAGAGGGAAATGACCACATGGATCTCTCAGTCAGTAAGGAAGAAAGGGGAGTGCTGTAGCAGAGACCCCTCCTCTGCACTCCATAGTGAAAGAGTAGCTGTTGCCCTGGAACCCACAGAGGTCAATGGTAGGACTAATGATTGCCAGCAGCTCCAGGATGACCTCATGTCAGAGGAGGTGAGTGTTGCAGACCCCAACTCAGAGGAAGCAGAGAGTAGTTGCAGCCCTCAAGATGAAGTCACATCAGAGCAGCCCATCAGGGCTGCCCAGAGTATGAGGGACCCTGCATTGGAGCAGGTAGGACCAGTAAGGGGCCTACCTGACCTGTGCAGAGAAAAACAGCAGGAGCCATTGGGAAAAGACTAATTGAAATTCCAATTCACTATCCCCATGTGTCACCAGTGGAGGAAGATGTAAAGACACTTGGGATCAGATGCCTGAGCCCAGGAAGAGAGGAGAGATGAGAAGGAGATCTTAAAGAAGTTGATTATACTTTTCATCATTTCCCTAGTGTGTATTGCTTTCAATTGGGTATTTCTATCTTGTTTNCCCCAACTCAGAGGAAGCAGAGAGTAGTTGCAGCCCTCAAGATGAAGTCACATCAGAGCAGCCCATCAGGGCTGCCCAGAGTATGAGGGACCCTGCATTGGAGCAGGTAGGACCAGTAAGGGGCCTACCTGACCTGTGCAGAGAAAAACAGCAGGAGCCATTGGGAAAAGACTAATTGAAATTCCAATTCACTATCCCCATGTGTCACCAGTGGAGGAAGATGTAAAGACACTTGGGATCAGATGCCTGAGCCCAGGAAGAGAGGAGAGATGAGAAGGAGATCTTAAAGAAGTTGATTATACTTTTCATCATTTCCCTAGTGTGTATTGCTTTCAATTGGGTATTTCTATCTTGTTTAGGATTAAATTAAGTTTCATTTTCTTCTCCAAGTTGAGTAGTCTTGTCTATTTTGCCTGGGACTGTAAGTGACAATTGAGCCCTCCTTGTCCTTAGTGATTTTCTGAAGGCTCTTTTATTTTTTTTATTCCCTATCTTGTCAGAAGGGAGAGGAGTGAATGAGTAGCCAATCATGGTCCTTTGTTCCTAGGTGGGCCTAAACCATGACAGAGGTGAAGATCTGCTCATGGCCTTCTGTCAGGGTGGGAAAGAAAACCAAAAACCAAATCCAAACACTAAGAGATACAGATATTTTATTACTGTTCTTAACATGCAAAGGAGACCACACAGGCTTAGGTCACAGTTCAATGGCAGTCAGGACTCACTAGTTCACAGGTCACAAATGTCTGGTTCAAGAAATCAGGTTGAATTTTTTGAACCTATTTCACTATTACAAACTTGGATATTATCTGACTGACTGGATTGAGTTACTTGCTTGTGTAAAATATTTGTTTAAGCTCATCCTGTTTCTGAGAGGTATTTTACTAATGAATATTAGTATATAATTGTGTGAACATTTGTCTTCCTTGTAGGTGTTTTCCTTCACAAGCCTTTCTTGTTCTGAAGAGAGTGACCGTTGAGGATAAAAAAGGTAATGTACAGCAATAAAAAAACCAGATATTGGTCATGGTGTATAAATACCACAACAATCTTCATGTAAGCATGTCAACCCATATTTGTGTAAGTCCTTGTTTAAATGGAGCACATTTAAAGAACAATAACACTCTAGGAGTAAAAGAACAGATTAAGTCTACATCTCCTTATATGTTAGGTGTTCATCTGAACTCCCATCTATCAAGCTATCACTAAAAGAAAAAAAAAAAAAAAACCACTGCGAGTAAAATTGTTTGGATTAAATTACAGAAATTATGAAAGACAAAGATAAGAGTGATTCCAGAGTCTGGAATACAACAGATTTGTTCCCAGTGCTCCTTATTGTAAGGACTGATGGGAAAATTGCTTAGTGGCTGCACAGAACACTTGCAACAAAACTCTGTCAAATGAACAGGTAATAAAGAGAAAGCAAGGTTCTAAGAGGAAAGAAAATGTGTCAGCTTAAAATCACTTTCTTTTAACACTTTTAACACATCACTTTGTATATGTAGGCTCTGATACTGTAGTAAAGAACATTGGCATTGGTATTAACACTGCAGCATCAGGTTTGTTGAGAAAAGCTTTATCAGATAGCTCAGAAGCTCTCCATGGTTACAGTACTGAGGAACCTGACATATGGCTATAGGGTGACATTGGAAATGTAGTGCTTCAAAAGTAATTTAAAGTCCAAATACTGTTCCACCAGTTTATTTTAGAAAATAAGAAAATGACAGGGACTGACAAATATTTAATACATTTGCCAGGAATGTTTAAAAAATGCATAAAATTTAAGACTATTCACCAGAAGAAGGTGACTTATGTTAGAAACTGTAGTTAACATTATGTGGGATGAAGAAAAAAGTATCTAACTTGCAATATACCTTGCTCTACAACTGAAAATATACTCATGTTTTAAAATACAAATAGCATAATTTTCAATCCAGATCTGGAATGTTCCTGAAAGAGTTAACTTGAATATTAAAATTCACAAAATATTTCCCAGCTATAATGAATATAATATGAAGGGGCATCTTAGGAAAACATGTTAAAAATTTCCAAGAGACTTGTTTAGTTTGATAATTTCTGCTGCTTTCGAAAGATTTTCATTACCCCTGCTGTTAGGATTTTGTGTCTCAAAGTGCTGCTGCAACCAATTTTTTAGGTTTTATCTCAACCTGTGAGTCTTTTGTTACATTTTCCCCCCTCCACCCCCCTTTCCAGTTTAGGAGTGATACAGCAGTTTTGGTACTTTAAGCCCAGCCAGCAACAAAGAATTACACAGCCTCTTGTTCACTTGTCTATTTCCCCCAGATGGATGGGAAGGAAAATCAGAAGAAAAAGTTAAAACCTTATGGGCTGAGATAAGGAAAATTTAACAGAACAGCATAAGGTGAAAAGAAACAATCATAACAGTAATATTAATAAAGCAATATATAAAGTGAGTACTGGATGGTGTAATTGCTGGATCCTGATGTGCAGTCCCAGCTGAAAACTGCAGTTCCTACATTTGCCCTTCCCCAGCCAGCTCCATCAGCTCTATACTGAGCAACTTCAGTGTACTGTATGTCTACTCAATCAGCCTAGGCCAGATGATATGGCTATGGCCTCTTCTAGCATCCTGAAATATTTCACCCTATCCCAGAAAAATCAAGTCTATACAGCGCAAAGATTTTTCAGAATTATATATAAGAAATATCTGGCATTCAAAGAGAAGGTGAAAGCTTGCTCAATAAGCACTGTTAGTGAAAAAAAAATCACATACATGCACAATTTTTATTGTTTAGTGTGCAGTAGACAATATACAGAAAACAGTGACACTGAAAATAGTCCAAAGGTCTACTTAATATGCAGCACAGCAGGTTCTCCCTATTAACTGTTGTGATAAAAATGACTGCAAAGCAAAATAACACTGACTAGAGCTAAGGAACGGCTCTTACCTAAGTAAGGCATTCTGTCTAACTCTTGTTATCTGCATGCTAATAGAAACTGAGGAAGCCAAGGGATGCAAAAGATCTGGAGTGTCTCAATATCTTCAAGGACGGAAGGTATTGAGAGACATTTATATGTTAAGAATATTAAAATGAAATTTGCTGGTAATTGATAACAAGGAACAACTACTCTTCTAAGAACACATAGGGCTTAAGAGTCTGTTGGTCAAGCAGAAGCCATGATTTAAAGACAATATTGAACATGTTCAAATTAGAATTGAGGAATAGTTTTTTGAATATTGTCCTGGTTTGGGCTAGGATAGGGTTAACTGCAATGATGCAGTTAGGGGTACAGCATGGGCAGCTGGCCAACAGATATTTGATATACCATACCGATGTCATGCCCAGTACACACAGGCAGAGAGCTGGCCGGGAGGGACGCTGTGGAACTGCGGGTTCAGCTGTTGGTGGGGAGTGGTTGTGTCGGGTCCCGAACGGTGAGCAACTGCAGCATGCACCATTCCTTTTGTATATCACCTCCTTTATTGTTATAACTGTTGGGATTTTTTTGTTTTGTTTTGTTTTATTTTTTTTTTTAACATATTTCTTCTTGTTGTTATTAAACTGTTCTTATTTCAACCTACGCAGGCTTCTCCCTCCCCTCCCCGTTCTACTGGGAGCGGGAGGAGTGAGCAAGCACCCTCGTGGCTCTATGTCCCTAGCTCGACAAACCACTACAAAGGGTGTTTAACATTGGAAACAAAATATCAAAGGAAAGGTTGACTTTCTTTCCATTTCTGGTAACTTCAGATTAAGCTGGAACCTTTACAGAAATTACATTTTGATCAAAAATGTGATGGAGTCAATGTAGAGTAATTGAAAGAAACTGAAAGAGTCAGAAAAGTGAGTTGGAAGATAGAATGAGCTATATCTCTTTTCTTTATCTTCAGTCAGTAAATTTCTGATAATACACATCTTGTTTGGGAGAGCCCAAAGGAGATTGTCTTATCTTTCTAGTATATTTCCACAGAAAAATATAGAGATGTTATATTAGGGTTTAGAAGTTCAGTTCTTCAAAGGCTCATTTTCTCCCAGTTTGGTAATATCTTTTCTTGTTTGATTGCTTTTTAACAAGTTGAAAATATCACAGCCATTTCCTGCAAATATCACCAAATGTTTTCTGTTGTGGCAGTGTTTCCATTATAATTTAGAGTAGATGGTGTCCACCCTCCTGAGTGAGACAGAGAGAGCAAAAAAACTGAATACGTAACTTAAATTTAAAAAATCTTACAACGTTTCTGAAGGAGAAATATTCTTTTCTTGTCAGATGTGTATCTATGTGAACAGTCAGCAGATATGAATATTTCTGGTATGTCTCTATGTGTTGATGTTCACAATTATTTCTGTGTGAAAGTTTTTGTGTTGCTATGTTATTTATTGCTTATATTGACACGATCGGTGAATCAAAAAATCACTTCACATTTCATAATAAGAGTAAGCCTCAAGTGAAATCATACTCTTTTATTTCCCATTTTAATATTTGGCCTTCAGTTCCCAAGTAGAGACCTGTTTTTGCTTTCCCACTGATACCACTCTTACTTACTGATAGAAAGGACCTGCACCATTCCATGGTGAATCCTTGCAAAACATCAAACCTTAACTGAAACATCTAGGAAATATGCCATATGAAACCTTCTTGCACTGGTTAAACTAGTCAATCCTATTGTTATTTCTCTCTGTAGGATTGCACAGCTATGCTCCTGTGCTTCTGTGCATCTGAATGTAAAGAACTACATCTTACTTGGTTTACACTGCAACAATCCATTCTCCTTTCTATTTTATTATTTTCTACTCTGTGAAATGCTTCTAATCCTCTTTACCTGTCCTTTTAAAATTTTGGACTTTAATTGTGTGTTTTCAAGATTACTAGAGATTTCTCTAAACCACCTGTATGTCTCCTCTACTCCCTACCAACAAAGTTCAGTTCATCTAGTATTGCAAAGATTGCAACTTGAAGCAAAACTTAAGGAAAAACATAGACTTTAATTCACAATTATATTCTTAATTTTAACTGAGCCATACATAACACCACCGTCATATATTTCCATTTTATAAAATTCTCTTTTTCGTAGTTATTATTTATAATAACTAAGATTTACTGTCCAAGCAATTTCATGGGTCCAGCAATATAATGTCTTGAGATGATAAAGTGATATTTGAGAATAAGAATTTATCCTAGGTTCACCCTAGAAACAGTTAATTTTCGCAGGAAACTGGGAGGAGACACAGCTGGGGTAGCTGACCAAACTAGATGAAGGGCTATTGAATACCATATGTCATCATATCTTAATATATAAACTGGGAGAGCTGACCAGGGGGAAAGGAGGGATCATGACTCAGGAATGGGCTGGACATCAGGTTCTAGTAAGTGAGCAATTATCCTGTGTATCACTTACTCTATATATTCTTTTATTACTGTTATTTTAGTAGTATTATTATTTCTTTTTTCCTTGTGTTCTCCTATCAAACTGTCCTTATCTCAACTCATGAGATTTTTTTAACTTTTTCTTCCTTAGTGCTTAGTTATTTAGTTGTGTTTACTTGTCAGCTTGGCCTAATAACAGCTAGGCATAGCAGGTGACGCAACAACAGACTTTGATAATTTAACTGAATTAAAATAACAAGCATCAGCACTACTTTCACTGGCACGTCTTACTGCAAGTAGTCAAAATAATAAGAACAAACTTATCATCATAGTGATGAACAACGTTGAAATTCCTAAATATATGCACTGTCATTGTCAGCATTGCTGTTGCTTGTAACCGTCTGGAGCAGAGCAATTTCACCTTTTCAACATGTAACACCAGATGCTACAATACTTAGTCTTAATATGAACATGAAGTTCAGTTTTATTTTGCACAGTACAACATTCACTGGATCAGTATATGCAGAGCATCAGAAACCATTCTGCAAAGACAGAGCAGAGAAGGAAAACTTGCACCACAAATTTCAATATTTCTAAATGTAGAGAAAAAAGTGAGTGAAAGAATGACAAAAGCAAGTTGTCTAAGGGGATGTGTTAGTTTATGGTAACACTCATTGCTGATGCTGATCATGAGAATTCAGGCTTAACTGTAAGGAATTCACTAAAAGCCCATTTTCATTCCAAACTCCACAGCCAACAGTAGCAACCTTTAAAGTAAGAACAGATTAATATTTTTTAAATCTCTTTGTTTCTTCAAGGACAAAAGGAGTCAATGCATAGGATCATCTGGACAAAAGAGAATTGGAGACAGGACAGGGAATAATACCTGCTACTCTACATTTCTGCATCCTTACTGCAGTTGGAGAAAATGGAGATAAAAAAAATTACAAGAGAAAAAGAATGTTTGACTGGCTTAACTATGGATTCTGTTCCTAGAGTATTTTTATTGTTCAGCATTAAAAAAAGAAAAATAAGAATTAATACATTTTGACATGTACAGGGCACTCATACATCAAAATATTACTTCTTTAGGTAAACATAAAGAACATGATTTTGTGCCACGTGGCAATCAAAGCAATGACCTGTAAAACTTGCAAACTGTAAGTACATTTCTTAATATAGACAATATAATCAATACTAAGTTGCTTTTAAACCAACTGTGGGTGTGCTAAGACAGTGTAACCAAAGCAACAGTTAACACTGTGATAGCATAGTCAAACACAAGGTATAAGCACCATATATTTACTTATGAAAGTAATGTTATCACCAAGGGGGTAAACAAAACATTGTGTAATTGCCCTTAAGCAATCCTGAGAAGCAGCTCAAATAACAAACTTTACAAGAGGAAAACAAAGAGCAAGATAAGCACAAATAACTTCGAAGTGGTAGGATATACTCTGAGCAAACAAGATGGAAGATGCAAAAATAAGGCAAACACTTCAGGAGCAAACCAGATCACCTTTTATGCAAGGAGCACAAGTAACACAAAAGTGTCAGATGGGAAGAGTGAAAACATGGAAGAACAAAGCCATATCTGCTGAGACTTCAAAGAGCTCTCAAGCCTGATCACTCCAACCTCTGACCACATGTAACCAGTTCCATGGTAGTGTATGTATACAGTATTAATACTATATCACTGATTTAGGGTATCGTTGCTAAGGATGGTTTTGTATACACTGTGATAATGATTAATGATGTGTTATTATGACCATCAACTGCATTGTTAATAATTTCTGACTCCATGATTAATAAATGCACATATATTCAGTAATAGTACTGCTTACTTTGAAATCAGAACTATGAACTCAGTATAAATTCACAGTCCTTAGAAAGTGGTAACTAAAAGACTTCGGGAACCGGTAGAAGCAAGGCTGAATGGTTGTGACTTCAGTGCTAAAATATAGCCAGAATTGCAAGTGAATTCCTGTGACTGTTACAGGGAACAATTGTGACTGGTTCACAGCTTTTGATTTCTGTATCAGCTAAAGAAATGCAAATTCTTGTAGGCCTGTATGTTCTGCCTGAAACAATGTCTTGTCTTGCAAGTGCAGAGCAGTGAGTGCACTAAGGGGTCCTTAGATGAGTTATTATTTGATCACTGTATAGAGCTTCTGGTTAATGTAGGCATAGAATAACCTGCTTACTTTAAAAAGGCATTTATACCATCTGATAAATGAAATGTCAGATTTATAAATTACAGCTAGATTCATTTGTGTTTGAAAAGAAATCCCTGAGAAATGCTGTGACACTGGGCATGGTCTAGAGTGATAAAGAACAAATTGACAAATAAAAGTCAAAAGACTAACTTCTACTGGAGAGCTTCATTTAAATAAATCAATACAAACAGGCTTCTTTCAGGCTTTTGGTCAACTTTATCTCTCTTTTGCCCTTTGAGTAATGTATTTATACACCTAAATTCCGTATCAAGATCATGTTGTACATATTGTTTTTGAGTAAAATGGCTCACCAAAAATAGAAATTCTTGAATCAATCTCATTGCATTTTACTTTGAAACCCATCATTCTTTGTGCTATAATTCTACATCGAATCTCTATTTTGAATATTATTGGTAATATATTTCTTTAAAATGCAACTAACTGAAATTTGTAGATTCTGAGTAGCTAAATCTAGCTTTCTGGAAAGCAGAGATTATGATACACAGTCAATTCCATAAAATGAAGTTGTGGATACTGAAACTTGTGGATATGAAAAAATATAGAACTGTTGGCTTGTTCAGAAACTGAGTATAAAGCTTTATGACATCATATGTAAATAAAAATGACAGTTTACAGTTCAGATTCATGTTATCAATCTTCTGAAAACTAATTCTTCTAAGAAAGTAAATTCTTTTCTTTAGAAAAGTGTATCTTAGGTGATAATTACTCTTGTACAGAGATATTTATCAAATTATCTGAATACACATTTCTAAATGTCTTGGAAGCATAAGTCGTTTGTTTCTAGACAACTCACACAGATAACAGAGTCAAGGGGACACACCACCCTACCTGTCTGAGTGCTGGACAGACAAATTCTCAGAGAATTCCATGAGAACTTCATGGTTATTTCTGGTTCCCTGTGGAAAGGGGAGACAGATTGTTAATCTAAAATTGGAGGGCTACTCAACTGGGATGATGGAAATGAACACATTTTATGATTAAATCTGACACTAATTCAGGTTTCACCTTTATATATCATGGTCTAAAGGCTGAGGACTGGTCATCAACCTCTTGTATGGTCTACGTGTCCCTATTTTGGAAAGAAGACTGGTTAGAGAAGGGTGAGGTGAACACTGGGTAGTAAATGCTTTGTGGATTTAACTCTAATCCTCTTTATGCCTGAGTTTACACTTACTAGGTTTATTCATGCAAACAAAAACGATCTGTTACCTTCTTCCAAGAATATTGCCATCTCTTAGCTGTGATGCAATAAGAAACAATGTGTACGTTGTTATGCACCACACTTGCAAGGAACACCTTGAATCTTTGTCATTAAAGCATTTTACCTCACATCCTGGGGCGACTATAGGTGAACATACTATTGCCTCTCAGTGGCCAGGCAGTAGCTTTTGAAGGCACACTAAGGTGTTCATTTGGGATCATATAGTTGAATATTCCACCATCAGGGGTTTAGGAATATTTCATGATAAGTCACTTGTTCAATTTAAATGTCAGACATTTAGCCGATGTAAATCAGCACAGCTTCATTAGCTGGGATAGAACTATGTCTATTTATATTCGCTGAACATCTGGACCAAAGACAAAAATATATGCCAAGGGACAAAGAAAAATTTGTCTGAAACTCCAATGTTAAATCAAGCTTGCAAAACACTGGTGAGAGCTAAAATAACCAGTTCAACCTGATTGGTATACAGAAAATAAGTACTGTACGGAAAGACTTCCTAAGAGGAACAAAATAATTTGCTAAATTACTGATTTATTCTGTTAAAGTAGGAATTCCATACTTTTAACCCAGGAATTAATCATCTTTTTTAGAAAGCACTTCTATATCTCAAACCAAATTTGTTGGTTTTCCCTAAGTAGCCTGAATAGCTTTTAGGATGTAGACCAGCCAGCAGAGACACACTTACATCTACTTTGTAATGGCAGGGTGCCATCAACCCATGACTCTTGTCAAACTGATTATGTATCTTTTCATGTTTTATGGCAAAAATATATATAAAGCTACCTGCAGGTTTACAAAGAACAACCAACCCACTGATGCCAGAAACAATGAACAGGAAAACTTTGGACTATAATTCATAGTTTATGGATACTGCTGTCAATAGTTGTCACCTGTTCATCTAGCACTAAATGTAAACAGGAAGATCATAATTCTTCTGAGTATTCTTCTGTATCATATCAGTGATTCATCCTCATAATGTCAGTTCACAGCCTCCCAGATTGCAGCTGGGCAATGCATTGTTACAGCTTCCAGGTCGGTGCTTAGTCTTCCTATTCAATCTGTAATCAATAACTCTTGAAATATTTCTATCATCTTGTATTGGCCAGACTTGGGAGAAAACAAATCTAACTTGAATTGTTTTGCTTCTTAAATTCTATTCATAAGTAATACTCCTGGTAATCTCTACAGAGGGAACTATGAGAAACATCAATCATAACTTTAATGGGCATGCCAGAGAAAATAAAAGATAAATAGGAAACCATCTGGCTATTTAGAAATATAGCTAAACAGCTTTTCAGATGATCCTACTATAATTTTTCAGAAGTTTTGATAAAATAAGTGAGCTATTTTTTATATTTTGTTTTAAAGTCAATCTAGTTAAACTACTAGCCCATGCTATGAAGACAAACTAATTCCAGCTAAACATCTTGTATGTACTAAAGTAGAAAGTAATGTTTACACTTCATAGATTACTTAAACATTTTCAAAAAAAAAAAGAAAAGAAAGACTGTAAAAAAAAATCAATGTGTCTCTTTTGAAGTTGAATCAATCCTGGTTTTTTGTGATTTGCCTATGTTGTCTCCTTACTCTTTTGCAAGATTAGAAAATATGTAAGGAGTTGTAAGATTGTTGAATTCATCCACTTCTCAGCTTCTTAGCCTCAGAAATAGGGAAGGGTGCAGATGGCTTAGCACTAGAAAGGAAGCCTGACAAAGGAGAGTTAGGAAGAATATTCTCATTCATATGATATACTTGTGCATGAAGATCCTGTATGAGATATTCTTATAAGAATGCTTACCTACAGGAGTGAGAACTAGAAGGGATCAGTACAGACATTGGATGTAGTAACACCTTTCCTTCACTCTCTTTTTTCTCTCTCTCCTCAGACTGCAAAAAGAAGAATGTAGTGCATTGTTGGTTTTTTAAAATTGTTTTAATGATACTGCGATACTCACTGCCAAGGTGCTGCTCTGTTGACTCAAAAAATTGCAGACCTAACTACCTTAACACTGCAGCTGTAGATATAAACTGAGCAGATATCCCCGCACAGGTCAATACTAGTACAGGTACCATTGTGAACAGATAAATAAGAAAATCAGTTGGCNACTTACTTATCTTTTTACTCCCATTTCGCTGGGACCTCCGCCATCTTAACGAAGGTGGGTGTCAATGGGAACACCGAGCGAGAGACTGTTGTGGTGCTGCTGTGCTAGCTGGGCCAAACCACAACACTGAAGTATGACAATATGTGTCAGTGTTCCGCTTAAGTTTAACATAAATGCACACAAAAGTAAAAATCCCCAGAGTATAATGCTTCTATCTCATTACCACTTCACCAGGGCTAAAAAGAAGTAAATATTCATTCTTTCCCATCAGTCTTATACTACTGAAAGGATCTTATTTTTTTATTCGTTGTCACTTTTAGAATATTTGGCCAGTCTTTCAGCAGTATTTCATTTTATTTTTCTAGTGAAATGGGTATTTTTCAGTTCTAAAAATGAGTTCAAACAAGCTTTCTGATCTACATCACTAAAAAGTTAGTAAAACACACTGAGATCAATTATGTTTTTATTTGTAACAGTAAATTTCTACTTTTATTAATTTTTATAGTTAGTTCCAGTTGTAAAATGAAATTAAAATTAAAAACCACTTATCATGAACACCCTTCTGTTTTCTGATTCTCCTCTGGTTATTGCTTTTTTAAAAATTTGTATTCAACAAATTGGAGTAAAGGAATAAAAGTAGAAATAAAAAAAAAAAAAAACCTTTCTGTGAATTATTATTTTAAAAATTTGTTAAGAAATATTTTGATAATTGAAGATTTTCCCAATCCATGTAAGATTTTAGTACTAGGTAGAAGATAAGATGGGAGGAAGAAGAGTGACAAATTTAAGAGACTTCATACTTGAATTTTTAGAGAAAGGCACTCTGAATCCTGTCTCAAATATGTGTCAGAGGGTGGTGATCAATGGCACAGAATCAAGTTGGAGGCCTGTGGCCAGTGGCATTCAACAGGGATCAGTCCTGGGGCCAGTCTTGTTCAATTTCTTCGTCAGCAACATGGATGAGGGGACAGAGTGTACCCTCAGCAAGTTCCCTGATGAGACCAAACTGGGAGGACTGGCAGATTCCCCAGAAGGCTGTGCTGCCATTCAGCAGGATCTCGACTGGCTTGAGAATTGGGCAAATAGGAACCTCATGGCGTTCAACATGGACAAGTGCAGAGTCCTGCACCTGGGAAGGAGCAACTCCATGCACCAGTGCAGGCTGGGGGTTGACCTGCCGAAGAGTAGCTCTGCAAAGAGACACCTGGGAGTGCAGGATCTGAGACTGTTCAGTCTGGGGAGGAGAAGACTAAGGAGGGACCTCATTAATACTTACAAGAATTTATAGTATATATACTTACAAGATATATGTCAAGAGATGGGCAAAACTTTTTTCTATTGTACTAAGTGATAGGACTAGGGATAGTAGACACAAGCTGGAATACAAAAAGTTCTACTCAAGCTTAAGGAAAAACTTCTTTAAGGGTGGTAGAGCCCTGGCACATGCCGCCCAGGGACTATGTGGAGTTTCCTTCTCTGCAGGTTTCAAAACCTGCCTGGACACATTCCTATGTGACCTAATCTAGGTGGACTTGCTTGAGCAACAGGGTTGGTCTCTATCTTTAGAGAGGGTTGATCTCTAGAAGTCCCTTCCATCCCCTACCATTCTATGATTCTATGAAATTAAGCATTGATCAAAAACCTGAATATCTGTGTTTGCTATAACTAACCTTTATTTGTTTGGGAAAGTTGCTAAATGAAAAGTTGGCCTCCATTTTGAGGAAAATCAAGCAGGTGAAAGGCACATTCAACTCAAATCTTGCAGTAAGTAATATTGTAGGTGATAATTGCCAGTGAGTAGTGATGTTATTCTGTTTATTAAATGAATCCTGATGAAGTAGACAGTAATGGTACAGTGCAGTCTCTTGAGTTGCCCATATATTTCAGGCTGAGATACTTATTCATCATGGTATACAATCCTTCCAGTTGTCCTTGTAGTTTTGACCTCCTTTCAAAGTTGGAAATTACCTAAGTCTGTCAGAATCACAGCATGGTTTTTAAATGGCTACAAGGTTCTGCTCTTTCCTACAGTAAACTTTAAAAATCATGTTAGGGTAAAAGAAATAAATATTTCTTGCCTGGATTATACAGACTGTGTTCCAGGAGGATTTAACACAGGTTGCTGCTGCTAAAACTGTTTGCATTTGAATGGGGCTCATAGTAAATAGTGCTGTCTTAAAAAATATAATAAATGTAAATTGGTGAGAAAATGTGTGAAAGGAGCAAGCAATATACTAAAGAGAAGGTCTAGTTTCAGCTTGTCTGTCTTATTAAAAAAAAAATGACTATATAAGCTGCCTTGAACTTCTTAAGCTCCTTTGAACTTCTTAAGCTCCTTTACCAGAATTCTGATATCTTCCTTAGTTATTTAAAACATGTGGATATATGTTGTAAAATTATTGCTTTATTGGTTGTAAAACATATGAAGCATATCTGTGTACTAAACAACTGTAGACAAAAGAGTGAGTGATAACTCAAATGCCATGGAATTTGGAATAAGATACAAATAAAAAAAAAGATTTTTTCAACTTTTTTATGCACAAAGAAACTTTGCTTATTTGTACTGAAATGTCAGTTCAAAAAACACTCATTTGTTTAATTTGAGATCTTCTCCTTCCACGGAGGTCCTAGAAGGCTGAAAAATGTTTGTGTTTGTCATGGTTTGACATGACAGCCTTTTCTGGTAAGGGAGATGGGACTGAAGAGATGGCACCTGTAAGAAGTTGTTTGCTACTCTCCTCAGCTCTGAGCCAAACCCACTGCTGGGGCTGAGACAATTAGATGCCTCCAAGATCACTTTTTAAGAAGAAACAGGAAGAGGAGGTTTGTTCCTCCATCTTCTTCCTCCTTCTTCCTTCTTCTGTCCCTTCTTCTAATGGCTGGTGGTGTTGCAAGGAGTAGGAACAGTGAGAGAAACAACCGTGTGGACTCCAAGGTGAGTGATGAAAGAGAGGAGGAGTTGTACCAGAGTAGACACTCCCCTGCATTCTGTTGAGAGAATTGGTGAAGCTGAGATTTATTT
>WBNH01004700.1:6468-17468 GCA_013401255.1 Urocolius indicus | reverse complement strand
AAATTTTCCTACTTTCCTCTCTAAGTCGAGTACTGGAGTTTGTTTTGCCTGGACCAATAATTGGCAGTGAACCCTCCCTGCCCTTGTCTTAATCCACAACAATCTTGCTTATCTCTTTACTCCCATTTCACTGGTGCCTCCGCCATCCTAATGAGGGTAGGGATGAATGGGGACACCGAGCGAAAGACTGTTGTGGTGCTGCTGTGCTAGCTGGGCCAAACCACGACAGTGTTTTTTGACAATATCAAACATAATAAAACAAATCTAACAACAGTTATCAAGGAAGACTGAAAAGGTTGATAAAAATTAACAAGGTATAAATAGCTTGCACATCTTTATAGATCTAAATTTTTACTAATAAAGTGGATTATGTTGTATTTAACTGACAAAAGGAATTCTGCAGATATGAAGAAATGGATTTCATCTACAAGAAGCTCCAAAGGTAGCTATGGTTTATACACACATATTTAGGCTATTTTTAAACTTGCTGGCTCCAGTGAGATGTTCTGATGTATACTAGATACCAACTTGGATTCTGAATCTTTGATTATTCACCGTTCCACTGCACACTAAGCATATCTGAAATATATCCTTCTTGATCCAATAAGTTTATATTTTCTGTACTTTCCAGTAAATTTCAGTGTTATTTATATATGTCTTAAACAAAACAATCCATTGTTGTCAATAATTGTGATTAATATATCAGAAACCTCTGAAAATCTGTTAAAGAAATGGAGTAATTGCCAGTTTCTATGCATTTAGGTCATTGTCAAAAAGATTTTGCTTCTCATTATCTGGTCTTAAGCAATGCATATTTTATAATTGAATGATAGGTCTCTGATTCTTCACACTTTTCATAAACTACTAAATATAATCTTCAGAGTTTATGCTTGTAGTTTAAAGACAAATTTTCTTCTGTAATAGAAAGTTCTGTGCTCTTCTCTAAGAATATTACTTCCCATTCTCTTATCTCATAACATCATGACACAGAGCCTGCCTTACATCTAACCTAAGAGAAAGCAGGTGTATCTACGAATTCACTAGATGGACTATGACACTGTAGGCTACAATACTGTCTTCAAATTGAAGAAATATTTGAGCTTCTGTAATATACTTCCCCAGTCACTCTCTCGAGCAATTAGCTAGGAGGAGGATAGAATCTGCTCTATGTGGCACTGTTGGTGAGTCACATCTTTAGCTCTCTCTGATTTCTGCCTGTGATACATATCCATTGCACAGGAAAGAGTGTGATTAATCCTACATATCATTGTTTTGAACCTACAGTTACTATTTAATGTAATTACTTCCTTACTGTGATTTTGCTTGAAAAAAGAGTGTTTGCTTGTTTTATGTGTTTATTGTCACAAGACTTTCTCTTGAGATATATATGCTGGAAATATCTACAAGAAGAAATTTCTACCAAACTTAGGTTTTTTTCTGAAGACACAATAATTTTTTTGCCCCTCCTCACTTTAACTTGCAAAGTTATGAAGAGTTCCTTTATTGGACTACAGAGGATTTATTTTCTGCTTCATATTTATATCATACTGAACCATGTAAATTGTTTAGTTGCCCACATGCATCAGCTCTATCAGCTATTGAAGAGGACAATTAACAAAAGCAAACTTTTAATTCCCATATATTTTCAGGTTTCTTCCAAACTCATGTTTGCAGTTTTACATATTTTTTTAAAAACAGTAGCAATAAAGAGCAGGAAATATATTTAGAACTAAAAAGCAAAAAGTTATTCTCATTCCATCTGCCACTTTAGTTCCACTTTAGTGAGATGTGTACTCTGTCTACTGACAATTATTTTATAAAAAACAATTCCTGATTGTTTTCTATATAATACACTCCCTTCTTTGATATTCTTAGTATTGCATTAAGGTTTAACCCAAACTGGCAACTACACAGCCACTTGCTGAGTCCCCTCAGCAGGATGGGGGAGGAAATTAAAAGAGTAAAAGTAAGAAAGTTTATGGGTTGAGACAAAAACAGTTAGATAATAACAATAATAATAATAATAATAACAACAATAGTGATGAAAAGGAAAATAACAATGATCTAGAAAGACAGCTCAAGAAATATAAGTGATCAAAACAAAAACAATTGCTTGCCATCAAGTGAATGATATCTAGCCAGCACCTGTGCAACAATCCTGCCAACTTCCCTCTAGCTCACTGTTGAGCATGATGTCATTTAGTCAGTTGGGACTGGCTATCCTAGCTGTATCTCTTAATAATTTCTTACTAGTCCCAGACTATTTGCTGGTGGAGTTGTGTGAGAAGCAGAAAAGATCTTGACTCAGTGTATGCACAGACCAGGGATAAGCATCCCTGTCTTATCAATGCTGCTTTCAGCACAAATCCAAAATGTTGCCTCATATTAGCTAAAACAAAATTTATTCTATCCGACAAAAAGCAGTACATGGTCTCCATTCTTAGTGGCAGCAGTAGGAAGAATGATAAAATAAGCAGACATATAAAAAGGTTAAATAAAAAAATTGAATTTATTTTATTAAAGTCTTGAGTCAAGAAAAAGAACATACTTTCTTAATGAAAATTTGCTACATCATCAAATACTATCACATACATTTTAATTTTATTAATGTATTTCATCACTACCTACTAGTAGTTTGACAGATTTACAATTAATTAATAACAAAATTAAAGATGGAATTTTGAGCTGTTGTTTCAAGATATTCAGGTAACTTTTCTACTAAAAAATTCAATATAAATATATCACTGCAATTAAGAAAATTACACACTTGATTTCATCTATTAAGCTACAAAAAGTAGTATAATAGTTATCTTGCGTATAATTGAATACTTCAAGAGGGAAAATCAGTTAGATCACGTTCTTCTGAACCCAACCCACAGTTTGATCTGCAGCCATGATTTTTTAATAGTTGACACTTTGTCTCAAATATTTTGCAATGATAGAAATTTTGCAATGAGACTAAAAGACTTGATAAGAAATTCTTAGCATCAACATAGAGGTTGGGGCATGGCTAGAGAACTCTGCAGGACTTTACAACAGGAAGAATAGTTAGGAAGAATGTTGCAGACCTTGCTGTCAATTCAACTTTTCAATGTTTCTACCCACAAAACAGCAAAAAAGTTAATTTTATTTTCTGTCAGTCATTATCTGTTTCCACATCCCAGTGCAAATTTTCATTCTACTTTTAAAAGTTGTATGTCCAACTATTCAACTACTAATGTTCTTTATTTTTAATAGAAGTAAATTTTGTCAACAGACTTTCTTGAAGATTGATGTGAGGAGGACATATGTTTAAAACAGCTTGTTCAGATGCTGATCTGTATTTCATTCGGACTGTTTCTGAATGTTTCATGTGACTTTGGGAGTTTATTTTATTTTCTTCGATTTGAGCTTCCTCAATTGTAAAATAAGGTTAATATCACTTGCTAGCATTGGTTTATTTTATAGAATGTGTGCTCTTTAGGGCATAGATCAACCTTATACGTTTGCATAAAAAGTAAAAAAACCTTGGCAAAGGTCTTCAGATGCTATTAAAATGCATAAAATCATAAAAAAGTGAATTATCTTTAATTGGTTTTACTTTATGTCCTCCTAAATTCAAAGCAATAAGTTTAGGTGAGGAGCAGTATAAAATATGGCACCATTAGCAACATGTCCTAACTTCTGAAATTACTTTATTCCTTGCACATAAAACCTGCAGAAGATGACTATTAACAAAGACGTCTCAGAAAAGATGCATCCCTCTTGAGGCACAGCAGTGATGGGTATCACTCAGGCTCCATTTTTCTCTCAGCTAGTCAAAGGTTTTTTGCTAACCTGAGTGGCAGTTTGAGTGAGATGCTATAGGGTACAAGCCCAATCTTCAACGGGAGGTTTTGTTAATACAGTAGCAAAATAGATCCGACAGCAATTAAAAAAATAACAAAAACATAAAAATAGAAGCTTGTTAGTGTTATATCTGTTTATCTGAGTGTTATGATGCAGTTTGTCTTTTTGTTGTCAGAGAAGACTGACATGGCAATGATTTCCTTGGATTATTACACCAAGGTAAATATTGGTAGTACACCATTATAAAATCTTTACTTTTAGAAGTACCTACATCCTACCATAACAGCTGCAGCAAACAGATCACTTTTTACCAGAAGTCTTTCCTGCTAACCCTGAAATCTGCAAGAATTTGAGGCAGCAATGAACCTGAAACTAGAAAGTAATTTCTGTGTCATGTAGTAATTGAACATTTAGCAGCAGGGGCAGAATTGATGAACTGGTTAGGAACAGTTGGTGTTTGCCTTCTCTCTTGAATTACTAAATCGAATGAGAAGTTACAAGAAATAAAACAAGAAAGAAATAGTAGAAATCAGCTACACTGTTCAAATAAATATTGGAATTCTCTTTGAAGCAATTGGAAATGTATGTATTGAATACAATTTTCACAGTTCTTTAAGAAATCATATTCCACACAATCTGTACAAGAAATACACTATGAATCTAACTGAGATGCTGTATTCTGATACAGAAAATGAGGAAAAAAAAAAAAGAAAGATTAAACCAGAATTTTAATTGTTGATTATAGAAGATAATAAAATGAAGCAGATCCACACTGGTTACTTTTCTTATACTAGTGATTATCGGCCAGTAAAATTTTATAACTTAAAGGAGATTTTGTCTTCAGTACATCCAGTTTCTCTCCCTTGGCTGTGCTTTTCCTTGTACTTTAATTCTAGAAGATTGTGTGTGACCATTATATGTTATAATCACAGAAATTATTCCTATCACGTAATTACTGAACTGATCTAAGCACAGATGTACTTAATGAGCCTTCAGAGAAGTAGACTTAACTTTCTTCTGGTTCTGATTGGCTAAAAACAATTCACACGCTTCTTGCAGGGTCACTGCTTGCACCTGGATTATATCTGCTGGCAGTGCTTGCTTCTGCTCTTTAGACTTTGATCACAACAGCTATTTTTTTTCCTTCTTAAGCTCTTAAAAAATGTTGAATTTACTTATTTAATTTACTGATGTGTTTGACAGAAATTCAAAGGCAAAAATGTCCTGCTTGGGAAACATTATCTGAGAGCCGCAGATTTGTTTTCAAGGGTACCATGGACTACTCCGTTTCTCAAAACAAACACTGCTTCTTTAGATTTTTGTGAAAGGAATTACAATTTTGTGAAATCTGTGTACCAATGCATTATGGTAGGAATGTCTCACTGTGGATGTTGGCTATAGATTAAATGAGATCAGCAAATACTATTTTAGTGACTAATCATGGCAACATTTCAAAATCTTTAACCTTTAAATGTTTTCTTTCAGAGGATTGTTGGTCTTCTGACCCCAGCCTGCTTCTGCATTCATCTACACATCATCTATGAGAAAACTATTTTTGTGATTAGAGTACCTATGTTACCTAAGACTCCTGTCTCCTTGATATTTTAAACAGGAAATATATATTGAACTTATCTTTAATATTTACAAATATCTAAATGATGAGTGTCAGGAGGTTGGGACATCCCTTTTTTCATCAAGACCTTCCTTGATATGTTCCTATGAGACCTGATCTAGGCTGATCAGCTTCTGCAGGGGGATTGGACTAGATGATCTCTAAAGGTCCCTTCCAAACTTACCATTCTATGATTCAATGATATCATCACGATTTTGTTTTTTAATTACCCATAAAAGTGGGCAGTTGATTAATTAGAACCATCTCTATTTCTGAGAATCATAGGAGAAACATACATAGACCTCTCTGTATACCTGGATTATCCAGTAGATAATTACATTCTATAAGGTATTGTCCTAGTTTGAGCTAGGATAGAGTTAATTCACGTTAGGAACCAGGAAAGGGTAGAGCCTGAACATCTGACTCAGCAGGAATTCAATATCATCCTAACGTCATGCCCAGTATACAGGTAGAGGCTAGCCGGAAAGACCTCTTTTCTGTGGTGGTGTCTTGTCGGTGGCTGGTCCGGAACAGTCGCTTAGGTCGGGTCCCAGGTGGTGAGCAACTGTGTCATTCACCAGTTTTCTTTGTAATATCTCCTTATCTTTGTTGTAGTTGTTCCTCTTCAACTTTTGCCTAGGGGCACAAGTCGCGGTTTTTTTCCCCTTTGCTCTAGCTGGGCAAAACCACAACAGGTATAAAACACATTAGTCCAAAGAATCCAGATGAAAATCGTTGTCACAATATTCTTTTGAGAATCTTGGTAGTGTTTTACTCAAAGGATATTAAAAAGCTTATATCACTGACTAAGAAAAAAATCTGACAGATCATGTGATGAGGTTACCAAAGAGACAGAATTTGTAATATAAATATCAGACCATAGTATTTTAAATTAATAAAAAATAATATTCAAATTATAATATAAAAATAATATATTTTGCTTAAACAAATATTCAGATAATTAATTTTTGCCTCTTTTAATTGTTTAAGATTCATATTTACAAGCTTTGAATTGCAACTTTGTTAGAAAAAGATTAAAAAGGAAAGCTTTTTTTTTTTTACATAGCCATTTGATTCTAACTACCAAGTCCATGAGAAGAAATATTTCTAGACTCACAAAGCAGCTGAGAAAACTATGAAACTGTGAAAATTCAGTATACTGCCAACAAAAAAGAATTTTTTCATCTTGTAACTGAATCCCAGGCCAGCTGAATCTTCCAATTCCAGGTCCAAATTTTTGGATTTAAAGTGCTGGATAAGTCTAGTAACAATGTTGCATATTAGATTGTCATAACAACATTACTAAAATACTTTTATTGCTTTTTTTTTTTTTAATGGAAATGACAAATTTTGAGCCATGACTTGCCTCGTGGCAAATGGATGTCCATCTGTGTTTTGTACATCCATTCTATAACAAGTAGTTCATCCAGCCTGGAGGAGTATTAGCAAAGCCTGACTTGTTTGCCTTCCACTGTTGTGGATAAAGTCCCACAGACAAGAGTTGAGAGGAGCTTCAAATCAAAACTCATTAAAGTAAAAATGGGAAGAATAAGGCATTCAATGGATCAATTTCTGCCTGCTTATCACAAAAATATGGCATTAGAATGCATTGGTAGGTTAAATACCATAGTGAAAAGACAAAAAAATCTTCTTGTAGGACAACATCTCTTTTACTAGTTATGTCTTAAAGTACAAAGTGGAGTTTGGGGGAACAGTTTTAGTTTTGGTGGTAATACAAATTATCCATATACCCTTACAAGAGCAGAAAAAGGCAGACAAAGTCAACAGTTGTTTGGCTGGCAGTGTTCAAAAGAAGGATTCTGACTTTAGTAGTCCCAGAGTAAAGGACAAGAAATTAAATGTAGACAGTAATCTGGTTTTGAAAGACCACAAAAATCTCAGAGACAAGGTAGATAACTACTAATATTTCCGTTTTCTGAGAAATAGATGTGTAAGTCAATGGTTTGCTAGATAAACACAGTTTAAGCATATTCAGATTCTACATTCATGTCATAGATGAGTTTTCAATATTACCATAAATCAAGCAGTATAAATTGCATATATGTAAATGGTCCCATTCTGGTAAAAAAATTTCCCATAACTTCCATAAATTTATCAAATTTGGCATCTTCAGTAGCCATTTATTAATTCGATGTTACAAATGAGACAACACTAAAAATTTCAGTATGAAGTTGTATTCCTCCTGGTAGAAGTGATTTACACAGTAATACTTTTGGACCACAAAGAAATATAACTTACTCTTGCACAGGATAATTTTGTGGGATAAACATAGCAGAGAAGTACGATAGCTATTGTAAATGGAGATATTAGCTAAATCAACCATACTTTGAGTCCAATCTTGCAATTAGGTCCAGTCTATCATGATTTGTAATAGTGGAGTTCTGCTAATATTCCCAAGTGAAGCTTTTAGAGATAAAGCTTTTATAAAATACTTTCTCACATGCACACAGAATGTGGGGGGTTCAGCATAATTAGAACAGAGTCTGCTGTAACAATAGTGACTAATTCTTGGCATACAAATCATTTTAACCTTGTAAATAGATTACCACAATCACAACAATTCAACAAAATGGAAGAAATACTAAAGCGTTGCTTGGTAAACAAAACCCTAAACCAAAAACAAAATAACAAAAACAAACAAACAAAAAAGACAGATTTTAAAGCTAATGGTGTGACTTTGCAAAATCCTGTTTTAATGGTCAGGTTTTCAAACTGGGTGATACATCCAACATTAGTGCCACTGTTCAGGAAGTTCAACTCATGAAGAACTACTGTCTCAGATACACAAAAAGTATTGCCAATCTTTGATTTATAGTATAAGTACAGACCTTAGCTGTAGAAACTCGGTGTGCAATTATTAGATAAACCAGTACATATTTTCTTGATAAAACCACTATATGTCAACCATCCTTACACTGCACCTTGTTAGGAACACTTTCACTGAGAAAAGAGATTATCAGTCCAGTTACTTTAGCATTTATTAAAGTTGAAGTTACATATCTGTGAAGTACTTACTGAAATACTGATGAAGGACAGTGAAGACATAATCACAACTAAGTTAATATGTTGTGGATTCATAAGACATTGCAAAAACCTCTCAGTAGACAAGTGAAAATTCAGAAGTGTTCACATTAACTACATTCCTTTTAAAAATTATTCCCTCTGTCCTCTCTTGTTGTTAAGGAAGCTATTTGTCTCATAGATAAGGTAAAACCATTATCTGGAGGCCACTTTCCAAAACAAACCCAGATTTTTGGTTTACTTGTTTAGCAGATAATAAATTCCTGTTCTGTTCTATTCACCAATGCTGATGGTGAGGCAAGATAATTAAAAATTTCAGGGTCTTTTACTTGAATCGAAATTAATGGACAATAATTCCAGGTGCTTCCAAATGTCTTTTAAAATTATTAATAAGCAGATAATAAACAATATTTGCATCTGTTAAAGTATATTTCCTTGTAACAGCCTCCTGCAACAGAGGACATAGCAGGATTCTGATCAAGATGGTTTTGTGCTTGACTATATGTCTGTGCTGCACCCGCCCATAGCATGGGATTCTAAAAATTGCAGAAATTTAAGGAGTAAATTTTAAAAAAATAAAAATCATTGAACTTAGAAAGATTGTTCTTTTGTAAATGTAATTGTTCAAAATCTAGTATTATGGAGTTGGTAGCAAAACGGCTTAACTGTTGATGGATTCCTCTAGTATAGAAGCTAGGGACCACCAATGTACATAGGGTCAGAACAAGCCAAAACAAGCCACCAGATAAGGTGATTCAGCATCATGGGCAATAGACCTATAGGACTTCTTGTCAAAGAGAGTGTAACACAATTTACATCAAAGAGAAGCTGGGAAAGGGCTTTGAATTAAAAGCAGATGTAACTCAAGAAGTAGAAAAAAAAAATAAAATGGTTTTGAGTGATACAAACACCTGCTTTACTCTTTCTTTTCCTAAACATTTGCATAAGACTACTGTCAAAAATTGCCTATTTTCTAAAAAGACTATTGACTTGAAGCAGAGTGTCTGTTCTGTCATCCTCATGTGCTATTTTGAGAATATGCCCTGAGGCTTCAGCATCCTCTGAGAAGATCATCTTCTTCTGAATTTCAAAGAAGGTAATCTAAAGGATCATACCTAGAGAATCCCAAATCACCCATTTCATTTCTCCCTTTTAGAAAAAGCACTGCAACACTAGCATCAGCATAGTGAGTGCTCATGATTGATTTAAAATTATTTTTCTTGACTTCTGTATTTATTTTTCTTTTCAGCAGACATGTTTAATACAACTGAAAAGATTCAAAAAAGCTAAAATAACCTTACAGAGGTAAAATGTGTGAAATGGTCTGGCAGAGAAATGTGTATCAAAATGAGAAATGTAGTATTCAAATGCACTCAGAGTTTCATCCTGAATATCACAAACTTTTGTTTGTGCTTTGTACTAGATATGTACAAGCACGTGAGTTTACCAGAGGCACGAGTGTATATGTGTACAAACTCATGATACTTGCATAGTAAACCCTATGTAATTCATGATAAAATATGAGATCAATCATCAACGTTCTTTTGGTTTGTCTTATATTCCATATAGTGCACCTCCAGCAGGAGTTTCTCCATTGCACACAGGATTATCTTGGAAAAAAAGGAATATTCATCTATTTGATGTCAGCATCTGATTGAGACTTTTGAGCACCTCAGCTTCTTTCTGCACTTGTAACAATTTAAGTTTTAAACTTCTGTGTATTTTTAATCAATCAAAATCAGAGCTTTTGTAGGGTTATAGCCAAGCAGAGGGATAACTTGTAAAAGTAAGCATGCATACACATCAGAAGGAGCATGCTCTTGCTGATTCATAAGCCTTGTATCTGTCAATCTCTAAAATCTCTTCTTAAAACTTCCTGATTGACTTTAGTGTTCTATTTCTGTGGCAATAGTAGCACAGAATAATATAAATATAAAACCATAAATACTTATCAAAAAAGCTACTCATATATCAGATTCAAGACCAAGTTTTGCCAAATAAGAGTTGTGGTACTTATGAACTTTTTTTTTCCTGCAAACTACAATCATGCCTGTGGATTTCAAGTAGATTACGATGTTAGCTATAAAACCAGAAGATATTGTTACGCATTATTAAAATAGTTATAGTTTTGATTAAGAGATATGATACAGTCAGTTGTTTCTTACTCTTCCCTGCATTTTCTAGACTCAATTTTCTATTGTACATTGCACTATAGCTTGGATTTCCTTAAGAAACTGTATGACAGCTTTTTAATGTAGTTATATAGACTCAAAAACATCCTTACAGCCTAACAAAGATCAGGATTGTGGTAGTTTGACCCTGGCTAGATGCCAGGTGCCCACCACGCCACTTGATCACCCACCTTCTCAGCAAGCCAGAGAAGGGGAGAAATAAGACAAATGTCTCGTGGGTTAAGTGTCCTGGGTTTGGCCAGGGTAGAATTAACTCTCCCCAGCTGCTGCTGGGGGTTGTGGCCAGGCTATTCAATCCCATGTGACATCATGCTCTGGATATAAGG
>WBNH01004699.1:298211-425890 GCA_013401255.1 Urocolius indicus | reverse complement strand
TTTTTTTAAGTAGAAATTATTCAAATTAGATTACTAATTTTAAATACATTGCCTTTGTCTTTCAAATTCATTCATTATTCCCTTGCTCTTCAGAGATTATAAAGAGAAAGCAGTCAATATATTATCTCTGCATTGGTTTATTATCTACCTTACTTTGCTTACTTCTTTCCTTACTGTCTCAAATTTCTGTTCTGTATGAGGCACCTTTAATACCTCTGTGGTTTTTTGTTCCCCACTTTTACATTTTGCATAATGCTTGCCGTAGCTTTTATTTTTTGGATAGATGACATGAAATACCAACCATTTTTTCGTTAACCTGTATTATAGCATGATAAAACCAGACACATAAATATTTGTTTGTTGGCTAAATATGACCAAGTTCTTGGTAAATATATTGTTGTAAGTAGACAGAAGAGTTACACCAAAGCTCATGGCAAAACTTGAGCAACACACTTGATAGTTTGCTGAGGAATTTTTGGTTCTTTTTTTCCAGATATTTAAAAAGGTGTTTGGAGAGCTTTGTTTTCAAGGTGAGCTGGAAGCCCCAGGTAGGTTCTGGAGCAAAACCAATGATAAGACATTGCACTAATATTAATCAGTTTAAGCAATCTGGTGCCTCAAGGGGTGAGGACTGTTCTACGCTGCCTACTAGACGTTCTCTTCCAATAACACAGTGGTCTTACCCAGCGTCTTGCATATCCTTTTAAGATTACTGCAGATAAGGAAAAAGTGTTGCTTAGTCTCATAAGCATTCCCAGGGAATTTGGACAGAACATATGGTAGTACTCTAGCATTTCACACACCTTTTTCTGACTTAATTGCAAGTCTGATTGCATGTTGCTTCTAAGAAAACAAGTTTACTGTTCATATTGCTTGTGTGGCTGCCTCCTTGTTTCTCTGGGACACATAACATATAAACTCTGCCTGTTTGCCTTTCACCACGACTCTTGCTGATTGCATCAAGCAATACCTGGGAAGAACTGCAGCTTTTGAGAGAAAGGTAGTTGCAACTGGCTCTGTCAAAGAGAAGAGAATCCTTTATTAAATAAGATCTTAAATGTGTAAAATGGAAGGAAAACACACTGCCATCATTGTCTTCAGTACTTCCCCCCCCACACTTTTCAATAAAATGATGATAAAAGTCGGAATTTGTTTCCTTCAGTCACTAAAACTCAGCAGATATTTTTAGCATAGAAAAAAAACACCTGGAAAGTTACACCCTTACATAAGTTAATTATTATTTTTTTCTAACTATAATGAAGTGCTTTTATATTTACTAAGGAGAGGTGGTACATGGGAGCGTAGATGATATTACTGAATATAGAACTCCTAATTTAATTTCATCTTCTTGTCCCTTTGATTTTTCTGAATGGCAAATCTATCATCCATGTGAACATTGGGAACATTGACTTTTAATTGGTATGTATTCAATTCTAACAGGTGAGAAACTTGCTTGTAATTATTTCTGCAGCTTAATTTTCACCTGTGCCCTACTTACAGCAGACGACAGTATTTTCATCTTGCACTATGCAAGATGCTTTTAATTAGTTTAGTGTAGTCGGCCATGAATCATGTGCTGTCTAGAATGCCAGAATTGATGACTGTCATTAACGATACTCTGAAGAAACGTGAAAGAATCTAGTTAATGAAATAGTCATTTGGGTATCCTTATCTTGTCCATTTAAATTTTTGTTTCAGTTAGTACCAATAAAAAAGTTTGTGGTTCACAGTTAGGTTCATGTTTAGATCAAATGGCTCTTCTTACATGTGGTGTGTATGGATGTACACACAGAGAGTTGGATACCTAGTTTCAAGAAAGTAGTGATCACACAGGATGGTGATTTTCTGATGTATGAGCAGGTAGTAGAGAGCTGTCAACTGTTAATACTGGTAGTGTGGGGACCAGCTCTTTGACTGTTACATGTTTTCTTTCCTCAATTCATTTCCTTGGTTCTCTTACGAATGTAGTTTGTTCAGAAGCATGTCCTCAACTATTTGAAAATGCTCCTTGTAGTATAAAAACATCAGAGAATCACGAGATGGTGTGAGCTGCTAAGTGGTACAGGTTTTAAATACAAGGAAAAAACACTTTTATTCATGTTCCACTTCCAGCTCCCATGTTTTAAAACTCTGCTTTGTGTCCAGTCATGTGAGTATTGTAAAATACTGCCTTGCTAAGGCTATAGGTGGTTATGCAACCTTATGGACCTCAAGCTCTGAATATTTTGAGGATATGTTAAAACATATTTGTTTTGGCATAATCTTTTTTTATCTGAGTTACTCTCAGAAAAGTAAATGTCTGCAAATAAATTTCAGAAAGACAAATGTGGTCTGATTCTCTAAATATCTACTTCCTTATGAGGAAAATCTGTTTTCCTGTTGATTTTATTACTTGATGAATGTACTCACAATGTTTGTGGAAAAATAATAAATAAAAGTCAGCAAGTCAAAGATTTATGATGTATGCCTTTTATCAGGAGTGTTACATTGTCTTTACTCCAGGCTCTACCCAATGGGAGCAGGTGGGAAAGAAACTATAGCCCTTTCCCTTCACAATCTTCTCAGCTCTCTTCCAGCAGCACTTGTTGAAAGGCCTTCTATGTGGCTTTGCAGTTGTCTCTGCCACCACTTTGGGCATTAGATCTATGAATTATGTTTAAATTAATAGTAACAGAGAAGAAAAATTAATTCCTGTATGCAACAGGCAAGGCACGGTACAGAGTAAAGACACTGCAAGGCTTAAAGCCCACATGGCAAAAGTAAACAAGGACTCATCCTAACTGCTGAATGCTTGATAGTTGTTAAATATTTACTTATTTGTAGTATATTTCTATCTGCTGAATTTAAAGAGGAGGAAGAACGAGTTTCCTCAAATGTGTGTGTGAAAAATTAGAATCCTCAAACAGAGCAGGAAAAATGGAAGCTCCAAATGTTTTGGTATTGAACACTGAATTACTTAAAGCGTGCTTCCAGTTAAAACACCTGGTTATATTTGCACCTGAAAATGTTTAGGAGAAATTACTAGGAAACTAGCAAGAACCTGCTGTAGAGGGAGCTTAAAGTATAATGATTTAAAGAAATGGCCAACATACTTAAATGGTAAGTGTTTGGATGCAAGTATGTTAGTTTATGTGTATTACAGTATTAAACATTCCCAGTTCTCAGCACTCAAGGGCTTGAGCAAATGTTTATCTGGTGAACTTCTGAAGTGTAAAGCAAATGTGTAACAAGAAGAGAAAGGTAATTTGGAATTTCCTAGCTGCTAGTGGTTTGAGAGGAGAATACTGAAATAGAATGGTAGAGCAACATTCTGGGATTAAATTCTTGCCAGTTAAGAAACTACCAAAGCAATGAAATTTAGGTATAAATGATTAGTCAACACAGTAATATTTGCCATACTTTGGAAAGGCAGTAAATAGCAAAGGTGTGTTTAAAGATGTCTCAGTTAAATGCAAGAAACCTCAGACTCCCTGGCAATCTCTTCAACAGAAACGTCTTAGCTTGCGTTCACCTCTCAAACAGACCAGCACAATCCTTAGACCTTCCCATTCTCCTGTAATGTGTTAGATTTTCAGTGTGCTTGTGTGTAAGGTTTGGCACTTGTTCCTTTTCAGTATGGTGAATGAAGAAAAAGTGGTTAGATTTATTTGTCGCTAAAAATAGGAGGTCTCAAGCAGTCTTGTGCTCCCTGCTGCACACCATGCAGTGACTTGGAAGAACAGAGTTGAAGAGAACTGGCACAGTAAATACCTGGTATCTCACAGCTTCTTCTGTCAAAGTGAAAGCAGGTATTTTTGTAGTTTTAGGTATACTGGATGCAACTGAACCAGTGACAGTTTCGGGAGCTACACAAGCCTTCTTCACAGATAGAAATACCAATCTATTTTTATATATATTTTTGCTAGTTTTGAAGCTTCTGGATATAAACTCTAGGTATTAAGAGGCAATAGCAATCCAGAGCAAATAATCGGCTGTATGCTGGCCACATATGAGGGGCAGAGATGCTGAAACATGAGGTCATTTGTGTCCACAGCTGAAAACTTATTTTCTGTAATGTTTCAGGATCCAATGTTATTGCTATACCTGGTTATCAGTTACATTTTTTATCTTTTCCAGCAGTTTTGCTAGGGCCATCATTAAGTATGGACAAGTTAATTTGATTTTCTCAACATCAGACTGGACAATTTCAGCCATAGGAGAGCTTCTCTAATCTACACCCTTGATGTTCTGACTACACAACCTAGACTTACACGTTTCAGCGTTGCAGCCCTTAAACTTTATACATTTGACCCTCTAGACAGAATTCACAATCTGGAGTTGTGCACTTTTAGTCTATAAGCAGTCAATAGGACCTCATTGCTTTGTGGTGGTTTTCAGGACATATCAATAACAGCCAAAGCCTAGTAAGAGTGCATCTTTGCAACTAAGGTGCTTTTGCTTCTGATGCAGAGAGATGATTGTGGCTGCCGAGCAAGCATTCAATGTGGAACATAGCTCTGAACCCAGTGATTGGACATTCACCAGGAAGAATGGGGAGCCATGCTGTCCATCCCAATCTGGTTCTTAGGACTGCTTTTGCAAATACTCCTGGCTGTATCCTTGTTTTTATTGTTGATTGCAGTGTCCTGGTCCCAACTACTTACAGACTCTCAACCTAGAATAAAGCTTTTTTTTTTGTTTGTTTTTCCCTGCTCAAAACCACAGTTTAACACAAGGTATTAAAATACCTACTATGACTAATGCTTTGGTTATCACTATTCTCCAAAGTGGCTTGTGGTAGGTGAACTGGACAGTCAATGTAGGGTATTGTGGAAAATGTAGGAGAAAGTCTCAGTTCTCTGTACTTTGTAGACAAAGGTTAGTATTGGATGCAGACTGAGAGTCTGATCTTCATTGCAAACTCAACGTACACTACAAGGCAGATGCCAAGTTACAACAGGGTACACTTCTCTATGTCCCTCTCCCCAGTATTTCCATTTAGCTGTTTTACTTCAGTGGTGTATAGGGCATGCAGAAGGTGATGCAGATCTGGGAATTGCAGTCTGGTACCTGAGGATAAGAGGACATGGTCACTCTTGGCCACCTGAACTCTTTGTGCAACTTTCTTGAAGGCTGTCAATGATGCTGTCAAGGACTTAAGTGAACAAGAAAGACACTTGACTGGTGTCAACTGGTTGATGCAGCTCCATTGCTGTAACGGTCATCAGTACAAAACCAAAAATCATTGCAAGACAGTGAGCTTGCAAAGTCCGTAGGAAGTTTTTCCTTCTCTGCATGCTTCTGCTGATAATAATTAATAGCCATTTGTTGAGTCTAGCAGAGGAAAACAATTTTGCTGCCACCCAGGGTATTTGTTAGCTGATGCAGCACTTTATTACCTGGGCACTAATCATCTCTTATCAATATGTGCAGGCTAACACAGTAATACTTTTATCTCTGTTAGGAGAATGGGGGTTTGTCTACACAGGGTAATTCAGGTAAACTAATCCAAATTGATTTTTAAAGTAGATTAATTAAATTAGGTTCCATCTCTTCGAATTCCCTAAATGGATGAATTTAAGGCAGCTAAATTAGATCAAATCTGTGTTTAACCTTCCTGGTCTAGAATTGCCATGGCCTTAATTTGATTTTTTAAAAAATTCACTAAAAATTGAGACAAAGCTAACTGTGCTCACTTATATTGCAAATCAGAGACAGTGATCTAATTTAACTAAAAAAACTTCAAAGACAAATGTTTGGTTAATTTGGTTTCAAATTTGAGTGTCCTGAGTGAACAAGTATCTGGAAAAGAAAGTACTGAGCAAATGATTTGTTCCTTTTTTTTTTTTCATTGTAAAACATAAGTAATGTCTGATGGAATTAACATACTTTTCCTGTGGCTGAAAGTCTTGTTTGTGTCCTGATTCCATGCATGCATTTAAAGGTGAAAGAAAGAGCTAATATTTGACAGTGAAAGAATTTATCTCCTCTGCTGATAAATATCATAGTTCACAACAATTTGAAATCGTATCTGCAAAGTACTCAATGATGGAGCTATCACAGCTTGCCCAACACTAAAACCAAAGAGGTATCAAACTGCATCTTAACGTGTGAATGTGTTACTGTCTGTATCAATGTGATACGTATGCTTTATGCAGCATATTGTTTAACCTTCCTACACTTCTAATATGAAAGATAATGGAGCGTGTCACAAGCACGCTATACAAAGGCTGGTAACGATATGTACAGGACAGTTGCTTCATTCCGTGTGCCCTTCTGCTTCTGGCACTCTCAGTGGCCAGGGGATCTGGCCTGACCTTCACAGGGGCTTGCAGGGCAGAAGGACTAAATAGCTACGAACACTAGGAGTGAAGTGTGGTCTCTGATGTAGACTGTTAAGGTATTAGTCAGACTAACATCGTCTCAGCCAGTTCTTTCCTGATTTATGTAGCAAGCCTTGATGGCATTTTGCTTATTTATCACTGATAAATTGTTCTTTCACAAAACTTGGTGTTTGGTTTTTTTTTTTAATATATTCAGTCTTCCAGTGCTGTGGGCTTTTGATAACATTATGATTTATATTTACTCATGTTTTTGCCAGACAATAGTCGAATAACAATAAAATTCCAGTTGATTTCGGGTGGTCAGATGAAAACTTAGAGCTACAACCAATGTATTAATAAATGCCAGCTATCAAAATGCTATGGGTCAAAGCAAAAATTGATATAAAAGTTATTTTATTTTGTTATCTTACTGAATGGCATAAAGTATTTCCTCGGTTTCCTTATCGCTGGTAATGCATTAACTTTGGTTCGTTCTCCTTCATAGTCTGACACTAATCGATAAATTATTTTGATTTGTGGGTTGTTTTGTTTTTTTTTTTTCAAGGAGTATATAATCTAGAATCAAATTAATCTTTGTGGAAAAGTGAACGTGCATGTTTTCCGGTTTCAATTAGTCAGTTCTCTTCAAATATCTGGTTTTGTTCGGCTGAAAAACTGCTTCTTGAATTTATAGATGGTTTCGGAACATTATTTTACCGCTGCATGATGACAAAAGCAATTTAAATTTACAGATTATATTTGACATGGGAAGTCAATAGTACCAGTAACTTGTATATATTCGTCCCAGCTGAGCAGATAGGATGCTTGTAGGGTCCAAAAAAAAATGGAACTAGAACAACATAGGAAGTCAGTTGTTATCCCAGAGAAACACACCATACTTTTTAGAGTCAAGATAGCAACAAATCTTTTGCACTGGTCAATGCCTTACTGGTATGCAAAGCTTCAAGAATAAGGTCACCTACTCCACAGCAGTAGATCTATCTATGTTGAGAAGAGTAAAAAAGTCTCATGATGTCTGTTTGATGTCTGTTCTCCCCTTCTAAAGATGGCCAATAGCCATCTTGATTTCTGCAACAATTTGACAGTGCTGCAACAAACAAGAATCAAATTGGAAGAAATAATTAAAAATTACTTGTGCAAATAGCTATGACCTCTTATCGCAGGTACTGCTGGCACGATCACTCTGTTGTTTTCCTTGTCAACCAAATAATATTTCAACCTTACTGAAAATGTCTTTTTTTCAAAATGATTCATTTTTCTATTAACCAAATGAGTAGATGTTCTTGTTCTGTAAGTCTTGTAGTCAGAGGTTTGCTTCTAGCAAGCTCATTTGTGTAGTTTCCTTAAGGAAAATATTTGTGCCTGACATTTTGGGATTTTTTTCTTTGTTGTAATTTTTTTTATTTGACCATAGTTTTTTCACATAATGTTTTTCTTTCTCTACCTTTCCTCTGTCTCTCCTTCCATCTGCTATTGGTGACAGTGCTTTGTTCTGCTTTCACTGAATATTACCCTGATTTTCCTTTAATTATGGGAGGTGTTTCTATTTTGTCAAAGATAAATTTCCTAGTTCTGTTTGTTTTGGTGCTGAGAGAACTGCTTCTACTTCATGTCTTCTAGTTAATTTATGTCTTATTTTTAATGCTAATCTGTTTAAGACATGATTATCAGTATTCTGTGGGCCTCGTTTTTTTTTCTGTCCAGACCCTACTTTGATGCCCAAATTAATGCTCTCCTATTTGCTGTATATTTACCCAGAGCTGAAGTTTGATATTTTTCTGTACTCTATCAGTGTGTTTGGTTACTAAAAAATAATTTTCAGTTATTTCAACTTGAAAATTTTCACAGAAATGTAAGTAGATGGGGCAGTTAATTATAAAAATATTATTGAAACTTCTAAGATTTATGACACTAGTTTAAGAATCATTTTTTAAGCATTTTAAAACAGAGATTTTCATGATAATTTTTAATTGTACAGTATATCATTGCCTAAGTCATGGTGAAGGCATCTTAGTGCTTTCAGTGCTAATTGACTGGGTCAAAATCTTAGACCTTTGTGTAAAACAAGATGGAGCCAGTCTAATAAATACATTGTTCAAACCTTGCCTCTCATGATAGTTAAAGGTTCTTGCCTGTACCACATTGTCTTATACCATTTCTTTCTACTTGCAAACTTTATAACAGTCTTTAGAACATCTGATAGTGAAAAGTTTCTATCTCATGTCCCATGAACATTAGACAATACATTTGAATGCTTCAGGACTTCTGATTTTAGGCCTTTGAACATGTGACAGTATGTTGAAATACACAAGGCAACTGCCCCTTCTGTATTATTCCTGGTGGAAACTTTTCATATACCTTATATGATATTTCCTCTTCTTATTTGCCTATATGTATCACTTAGCCACTAAATCATCAGCCACTTCAGATACTTAATGTAACCATAGCCTTCAGACTACTCGGTTTTCATAGTCTTCTGGTATAATAAAGGGCAGGAAACCTCAACAAGAAAATTGATAGCAATCTGCTGGCATAGTGCTTCTTGCAAGTAGACCTTTACCAGCAGCTAGGATGGATGGATAATGATTTTGTGTTCTTTCTTCCAAGCAATAAGACTTTGTGAGTCCGGGATCTGATTCCTTCTAAAGGGCCTGGAACAACAAGGTTCTCAGATTTGCCCTTAATGATTATGATGATGATCATAATAAAAAGAATAATTCTGTTATCCTGTCTAGCATTAGGCTTGAAAGTCTATCTTGGAGCCATATAACTTGCACCAGCTCAGAAGCTGTAGAATAGTAGAATCATAGAATCATAAAGTGGTAGGGGTTGGAAGTGCTTTATCCCATTAGTGTGGTGGAGGAGGGTCAGCTCCCGCAGCCCACTGCCATCCTGGAGCAGTTGATAACTGGCATTCCTTGTCTTGCTTCAGGGAACCCATGGAGACCTTCTCATTGTTTTCCTAATTACATATTTGTTCCAAATATGTTTGTGAATGTACACAGGTTATGAAATGGAAGCTTCAGGGGATGGAGAGTCTTCAGATTGAAACATGTACATTGATTTATGTAAGTGAAGGAGGCTGGAAGAGTTCGGCCCTGGCTGAAATGAGAAGCTGTTGATTATCTACTCCAGAGATGACACCTAATCTAACATGAAACTTATACATATCTGAGGAAGAAAGGAGTTCTTTTCAAGGAGTGACAAGACTCCTGAATAAATCAGAAGTATTATATGGATGGTGGAAGAAGTAGTAAATACATTTCCAGGAAGGAAATTTAATTCTGTCTGGACCCCTAGGGGAGTGCAAAGAGAACATTACTTGTTCAAGTGAGGGCATGGTACTAGGAGTGGGCTCTCTGTAGTTAAGGCTGTCTCTTGGGATAGGGCATGCAGAAAGTCTCATATTGCGTGTCAAAGTTACCTGGATAAAAAGGGAGTGAAAGCTTTCAGATTTCATCTTGCTGTACGTACACTAAGTCCTTTTTCCTTCAATTCCTCACTTTTGTTTCTTACAACTATTGTAGCTGTGTAGACTGCTTTGGATATGGTAGATTAATACTTGGGTTTAACCTCATCCTCATAAAGAAGTATTTCAACAGAACTAGCTGAAAGCAAAGCGAATTTCCTTATACAAAATGCACAGAAAATTTACAGTGTGGGAAGAGCCATGCTTATCCACCTCATTCTTTAAAGTGGACAAAAAAGATGGCACTTTCATAGAAGATATGTGTCAGGATGACCACTGTCAGGAGAGGGAGAAATGACTTCCAGTTTCAAATAACGAGAGCAGCTACTGACTGCACTTTCACCTCCCCATGACTTCATCTAGAGGAAAAAAATCTGTTTAACTAGATTCTGTGTGAAAACAGAACGGTGTTCTAAAGAGCAAACCTCCACAATACATGAGTCTGTAAGATGGTTATGTAGCACCTGACATGTCCTTAGCAAGGGGAAAATAAAATGTCTTCTGATGCAGCTGGGCAAGTCTTCAGCCAAGGCTGCTGTGGAATTAAGAACAGTGCAATTACAGAGACATAGAGCCTATCAGCTTCTCTTTTTCCCCCCCCCCCCCTTACATTCACAAAAGTACGTTCCTTTTGACCCAAATTCCTATGTCTAACCAGTGTGTGCACCATGGAAGTATTAGCTTGCATCAGAGCTACCTTGACCATCTGCATCCTGCAATGCAGGAGTTGATGTAGATGTGCCTTCAGCAGCTTTAGAGAAGTTTGACATAAATTCTGTAAATACAGCTGTTTTTTCAACAAGTCATAATGCATAATCAGCAAATGTAAAATACATTGTAATAACTGATGATCCATTTTTCACTAATAAGGGTATTTACAGCAGTCTTTCTGATTTGGATTTAGGGCTTAAGTCTCAGGCTCATCTGTTCATCTTTCTGAATCCGCCCATGCAGTTGTGAAAGTAATTATTTATATAAAGATTAAGCTTACTTTAGAGAATATTTAAAAACTGCTCTGTAAGGTTTCTATTAATATGTACAATTTTTCTTGTCTTTGTTAGAGTTGTGTTGTTGAGTAGGTGGACTCTGGATGCTGTCTGGCATGGAATTTCATGTTTCAGCTCCAATTAACGTGACGTAAGAAAATAAGAAGGCAGGTATTTTAAAATTATGCAAATATTAACATATCTCCTACAAATATGCTGAAGCTACCATATTTCAAGCTTGAAGTAGTTTACTCAAAGGCCCAAGAAAGTACTCATGTTCAAGACTTGGTCATTCTGTTCTCTGTGTGAACGGTACTGCATAAACAGACTAGCAGATTTTTCATCTTGATCTAATTTGAGCTACTAATTATTGTTCTGCTCAAAGGGTGTCTTTTTTTTTTTTCAATGTGTTTAGTGCCTTGACCAATCTGTTTGTGGTGAATGTAATTTCCAGATGTGTTAAGCAACACTATAGATATAGAAATTGTCTCAATACAGTTATATTTTGGACTGAAGAGTGCTGTTGGTGAGAGGACAATAGTCTCATTCTGTTTTATGTTGACAACATACGTCCCTGCATGAACTTATAAGAACTTGGAGTATCTTTTCATTTCCTGTGAATAAAAAGCATTTTTCCATTATGGTTTTCTGGCAAAGCCAAACACTGGATGCAGCAACTGTGACCATGAGCCAAGCAGGTTTCTTGGGGTATAATTTGTATTAAATCTCCTTTCTTTTTTTCTCTTAGGAAGAAGATTGTATAAAATCGGATTTTTTTTTTCCAATTCTGAAGGTCTACATAGAGAAGGAAGAATAGGAAATGGTTGCTAGTACTTCTTAGCATGTTTTTTCTTTTGATCACAGTTCAATTAAGCTTGAAAGAACCCTTACTAATTACTGTTCTGTTTGACACTGTCAGAGGGCTGGGGGTTGTTTTACAATTTATCAACCTTATTGTGATTGTAGACATCTTTTTTGTTGAGAGAAAGATACAAAGAGAAGAATCATCACATTGATGTTTTAGACGTTTTTTACAGGATATACTCAGTATACGCTTATACCACTTGCCATGGTGATTTGCTCTGTGATGAGGAACTGAATGGTGAAAGCAGAAATAATATTGGGAGAATTATGCATGTGTGGTTATGACAGCTGACAAGAGAGTTCAAGGAACTGTGGAGAGGGCAGGAATGTCCATAGAACTGCTGCCTATAAAGATTAGTGGGTTATATCCTTGTTTTCTCTAAATGATAGGGAAGACTAAAAGGTTATGTAAGGGTGCCTGAGCTCCACACAGTCAACGATCACTTGTCACTGTGTTTTACCAACTCATATTCCCTATCAGTCAAGGTATGAAGGTTGTCTTTTTCTGAAGGCAGTGTAGGTACACCATTTTCAAGTATTGAGAGACCAGCATTTAGATAGATACGCTGTGTTCTTAATGTGATTTTTCTGCTTCCTTCTCTTCAAGCAGTAACATGGAAAGAGAAGGTTTCAGTATGTTGTACCTTAATTCTGTGACATAATTGGATGATGACAGGTTTGAGAAGCTTTGAGCATGCTGAAGAAAAATCTTCATCTGACCTTGTTGCTGAGGCTGACTGAAGCTGTTGGGAGGACCTGAAGAAATAACATTATGACATATTTGGCTTTGGCAGTGTTTACTTCTAAACAGCTTCCCGTTTCCATGCAATTTCCAAGCTGAACCTACTTGATATTGACAGGTAATATTTTAATGGATAGATTGATTGGACTGGCAGAATGAATTAGCCATCAGCTTGACAACCATATAGCATTATGTTGTGTATCTGTTTACTCAGCACTGGGTGAAATGCAAGAGTCTATTGAAAATCAGATTTCCACGCTGCTTTGTCAAAGCAAATTTAATCACAGCTAGAACATGTGGCATCCATCATTTCCACTTCAGAAGGCATCAACAGGCACAGATCAGCAACAACAAGCAGTGCTGCCACTGCTGTCTTTGACTCACATGGAAAATTAAATTTTACCATAGATTTTTGATAAATGATGCAGTCTCACCCATCAAACATGATTACTTAAGTGTTCTCTATTAAAGTAATCCCCAATAGCTTTGTATCTAGAAGCAAGGTCTTACTCCATTTGGCTTTGAGTCACTCCTCCTGATGAGGGATAGGTTTTTAGATATTGCCTTTGCAGATTAGACACTACTTTCCAGTAGTTTTTCTTTAAAATCTCAGATCTGCCTGATCTGGCTACCTATTTTTGCTTATGTTTTAGTGACCAACTCAGCTACATACTGTTAATTTAATTCCATGTTGTTGTCTGAAATTTCACTTTCATGCATCTCTTTCTACCCTTGTGAAGATCAGGGCAGCAAATTGTAAGACATCTGAGTAATTTAAGGACTGAGACAATTCAGAGGACATGTAAAGATGCAAGCAATTACTTTTTTCATGCCACAAATATGGTAGAGATCATTTTAAGTGTTCAGATTTACAAGGGGTAATGAGATGAAGCTGGAACACAAAAAGTTCCACTTAAATATAAGAGTGGAGTCTCCTTCCTTGGAGGTCTTCAAGATCTGCCTGGACAGGTTCCCATGAGACTTGATGTAGGTTGACCTGCTTCTGCAGGGGAGTTGGACTGGATGATCTCTAAAGGCCCCTTCCAACCCTACCAGTCTATGATTCTATGATAAAACATTGAAAAACATGTTGAGTTCTGCACATTTTGCTTATAAAAGTTTTTATCTTCTTTCTCACTGACATTGAAACCTATTGAAAAAAGCACTAATTAATACTTTTGGGGGGTCTGATCTTTTTTCCCTTCTTCCACTTAGAGTGGCCAAGGGTGTGTTGTGTAAAACCGCTGTCTATTGCCGTTATTCTCATTAAATTTCAATCCGATGTGTTAATGCCTCTGTGACTATTCGTCCAAAGCGTTTTTCTGCCAGACATGAAGATGATAGCACAGTTTTTTCTAATTTCCACTAATTGAGCTATGATTCTTTAAGATTGTCTCATGTCTTGTACTGTCTCTTGTAATGTCCTCAAAAATTATGTCATTAATTGAGTCACAGTCACTAATAGATCTTCTGAAAATTGTTTTGTGTTTACTGTTTTGAATTACAGTACTGCTCAAAAATATCTTGACTATAGAATATGTGAGTTCAAATAATAATACTTTTGGTATTTCTCTATTTCCTCAATCATCAGTATTCAGATGCTTATAAATATTTTTGTGCTTAAAACACAATTTCTAAATTGCTTTCCATTAGAATGTTACTCTTGGTGATATAAATACTTGGAATCAAATGTCTGAATATGCTTTTTTCCTCTTTGTTTGAGAGAAGCTGTTTCCTTTACATTTCCACCAGTAAACAATTTATATAGGTACCCAGTGATAACCTATGGATGCTGATTGAAATGTAAACTTTTATCCCATTGATCTAAAGCAACTTACTTATTAAAACAGAAGGCCACATTTATTTAATGTAACTTAGAAGTCTGGACTTGACATGTTGGTCTGAACTAATTGACTGATTCATCTGAGGTGATTCAGTTACTTATAGTTAAGAGAGAGAAATACATCCTCCAAGGGATGATTCACCATTCTAAGGCAGGTACCTAAACGAGGCCAGGTAAGTCACCTTCTGGAGGTATTACTCTTGTCTTGACTGTAAAAGGTGTCTGGGATGAGCAGTGTTACCTAGGAATGTGAAGCAATAAGTGTAACTCAAGGAAGAAATGTGCCAAATGGTGCTGCCTCTTTGACATACACAGTGATACAGGTGTATTGTGAGGACTGCTGGCACTGTACGGATCTGCCACACATCTGCCACGGGGAAAGCCGTAAGAAGTTGTGAGTGATTTGCTCATTTTGTAATTTGTACTGATGCTACACAACTGCTGCACGAGTGAAATATGTATTTAAAGGCTTATTTGCCATAATATATCCCTTACTTTCCCAGGTAGTTGCCTGCCAGACGTACTCTGAATTTTCTGTTACCTGCACTTGGACATCTGTATCAGGGACATTTGTGTGGAGTGACAGTTGAATACATACAGGAACTAATCAGTCCCTAAGGGTGAAACAGTTTTGTCTCTGTCAAACTGCTTTATTTCTGTTTTTCTTAGAAAAATATAAAGATGATGAAGTATAGCTTACCTTTCAACACCAAAAGGTGTTTTCTTCCCAAAGGCTGTGAGAGATGGTCGAGTTTCATGACTTTTTCTGCTGTCTGATTTGCCCATCTGTGATTTATGATGAGCCTGTTCCTATGCTAGCTATCAGATTGTCCTTTTCAAACCACAGTCTCTCGCGTTAATAGTCAATGCAATTCATAATTATTTGCCACTGAGCCTGACTATTTCAGTGGATTGATACGCACCCACCAGGCAGAAGGTCTTGCTTGTTGATCCACTTTCATCCACGTAGGTCTTATAACTTAAAGATACACTCAAGGTGATCACAATAACTCAAAATTTTAGACACCTAAATTAGCTATGATGAAGGCTAGCTGTGGTGTCTGATCATAAATAAAAGCTGTAGACTGGGATAGCCAAGCACAGTATGATTTTCTGTCCCTTTGCAATAGCTCCCCTATACACCTGACTTAGTTTGTGTGCTTCCTAATCTTGCCCAACATGAAAATTTACTGTTTCGTCTATCTATGTATGACTGAAGTGCATGTTTGGCTGCTGCTTTAGAAATGAACAGTAAAGAGAAACTGCTCAGTTGAAGTATTACCTTGCTTCATGCCAGTAGTTTTACTGTATTTTCTGAACAAGGCTTTTCTTGGACACTGAAGCAGCTTGTTAATGCAAAGTCTATGGATATCCATCTGAGCAATAATAACTCTCAACCACCTGGAATGGTAATGGGCCTGTCTGTTTGGGATTGCTGGCTTGCACAGTATATTAGATGTTGGATTTACTTACATGAGAACATGTACTTGCATTTTTTCTTTTTTCCTGCTTTTTTTTTTTCCCTGTCTTTAATATGAGAGGAAGTATCTTTTATTTTACCTTCTTCACTCATTTCCATACCTGAGAACATCATAATTAGAAATGTCTGGAATGAAAAAATGAGTTGAGGCAGAAAATTCATTTTGATTGTAGTCATCCAGTCTAGCAAAGAAGTAATAGCACTGCTTCAAATTTTTGAATAATGAAGTAATATAAAGATCATGTGATTGTGCTGATTCTTTTGTATACATACACATATATATGTATTTTATAACAGATTTGTATTGAGAAAAAACTTTATTCTCACCTATTTTAAAACAACATTTTCTTAATTTTTAAGGCAAGATTTCTGCATGTTTGTCATATTATAGTGTCTCAAAACTATTAAATTAATGAAAACTTAAAGTTTCCTTACAGTTTTATTAATATAATTGAGTAAAACAACTCTGAAGTTCCTATTTTAGATTTGGAAATTGCTTTATATGCAGTGCAGAAAAGAGAGGAATAGGGCGTGGTGTTTTCAACTCTTACCTACACATCTTTTTAATTTAGTAAAGAAACTCATCTCCAGCTGAACGTGACATTGGGACCTTGTTAGGATATTATTTCAGTCTACTAAACCAAAGGCATTTCAGCATTTTATGGATCTTTCTCTAATCACATGGTCCTAATCATTTTAGCAGTTACATAAATTACTTACGCCTCTTGCTCTTGTATGTACACATCCATCAGGTTTTCAATTATACACAATCTTTTTACAGCAGTTTAACAAAGAAGGGGTAACGTGGGAAGCAGCAGTAAACATTTATGAGCCAATGCTCGTCAATTATTGTTTGGCTATAAATATATTTTGAAGATCAGGGCATCCTGATTTGCTCCAGTGACAATCTCATAATTGCAGCAAATATAATTTAGAGCACACCGTTCTGGAAGAAAAGCTGCCAGGGAAACCTAGGGGGATAGAGATCTGGGATTGGAAATATCTGCTTGTTTGCTGATGGAAGCCTGTGTTTTGAGGAAAGGAAGATGTTGCTTTCTATGTCAGTGCAAACTTTTTTTTGCTTGCTTTTTTCACAACATGGGACAAAAACATCTTTTGTAGATGTGACCACCAAGACTTTTAACATAACTAGTGACCTCAGTGTAGCATGACCTCTGTTAGCTTGTCTCTAAAGGAAATCTCTCTTCAATTTTTGTTTTGGTAATTAAAGACCCTTGCACTTCAGAGGTCTGAGCTTTGGTGGTTTCCTCTCATGTGAGGGATCACCGATTGTACAACTGGAATCATCCTCACTTGTGCTAGAGTCTCTTTGGGGAAGTCCAGAGGAAAGGGGAAAAAAGGCCTTCATCACCACTGTACATGACATGTGCCATGAGGTGAATTCAGTCAAAATCAACTTCCAACTCATCCTTTCCTCCTGAGTAATTTAATTTGAAATAAAGGTACTGGACTTTACTTGGTTTTCAAAAAACTTGCGTGTGATGACTCTGGTACTGCACGTGCTAGTCTGTTTCTGCCTCAAAGTTGTCTCTGTATTTCCCAAAGAATTTCATGCCTACAGTTTCTCTTCAGATATAATATATCCTATATCTAGATCTATATATCTATAATATATAGTCACCATCTAGAGTTGATTTATTTTCTCCTTTTACTAGACACAGAAAGTAACAGAGGGTTCCTTGACATTCTGGGTCCTTACACATTAGATCACTTGAGCGAACTCAATGAGGCAACTAGTAACCATCAACCTAGTCAGGCCTAGTATGCTGTGAATCACCTGAGATGATCCAGATCACAGAGGAGACTTCTTCCTGTTTCAGCTACTGTCCTTTCTTGTCTTTTCCAGCAAAGTCAAATAATTGGGCTTGATTTCATCTACCTTGTCATGCTGTCTGTAAAAAGCTTATGAACTTACCTTTAGGCGCAAAGGATCTTAAATCTCTGGATTAAAGCCAGGTTACTTATTCTAGTTCTTCCAGAATGCCTGTTTGTCCATAAAGAAATGGGCAGTTCAGGGTGTTCTGTTGAACTGCAGAAAATGACCCACCAGGTTCATGTGCTTTATTCAGTAGTGATACATTTTGCAATGCTGTCATAGCCACAGGTTACTCCTTATGAGAAAACAAAATGTCCTTCTTAAAAAGTCAGAGACATACTTCATCTAATATGTGCATTTTTCAGATTACAAGATCCACTATTCATCCCCATTCATGAATGGGTAAAATCCACTTCTGTCATAAGAAGACATCTTACTAGAAACTGTATTTTTAAGGGTCAAATTTTGTTCTAATAGATTGAAGGAGACATTATATAACGTGATAATAACTTGTTTCCAGAAAGATTTCTTTGTCATATGCATCATGTCTTCTATGATACAGATGGCATGGAAGCCCTATCTGAGCCTTCTGAGGCAATGTTATACAGAGATAGTGCCTAAAATTCTGACACATATTAACTCTATAGACTTTCAGTTTAAGTAGAATATTCCTCATTTTCCCTAAACACATTTTTTACTATAGCTACAGGTTGGCTCAATGCCCTTATTATCACAGAAATCCTACTGGTTTACCTTGGCAGGGCAAGGTTTTTCAGCCCCCGACTCTATTAATTTTGTAGGCTGAATGGGTAAAAACTAGACCAGTTTGAACTGAACAATTTCCAAACAAATAACTTTCTTTCCATTCTATGATTCTATGATTATACCCCTCTCCCTAGGCAGATATCTTCATTCATTTATTGGAGCTCTAAGCTATTCTTGCAATTGGTTGAAAAACGTCTCAGTGTCAGGGATCTGCAGAGAATCTACCTACTACTTTAATTGTAGCTTCCAGAAACCATTGTTCTGTTGCCGTGAGTGATGAGAACTTGAGTAAAACTCTTGTCATTTGTCCTGGGTTTGACTGGGATAGAGTTAATTTTCACAAGAAACTGGGAGAGGACACAGCCAGGATAGCTGCCCTGAACAAGCCCAGGGGATGTTTGATACTATGCAATTTGTCGTGCTTAGTAGATAACTGGGGAGCTGAGCTGGGGGAAGGAGGGATGTGACTCAACTCAAGAGTGGGCCGGGCATGGAGTTCTGGGTGATGAGCAATTGCAATGTACATCACATTCTTTGTGTATTCTTTTATTACTATTATTGTTATTATTTCTTCTCTCCTTATGTTGTCCTAGTAAACTCTCCTTATCTCAACCCACAAGATTTTTAGCTTTTTCTTCCGATTCTCTTTGATTCCCATCCCACCAAGGGGGAGGAAAGAGCGAGCAAGCAGCTGTGTGGTGCTTGATTGCCAACTGACCATGACAGTTCTCTATCCTTACTCTCTGTCTTTTAGACACTCACAGACCCAAAAGTTAAGTATGTGTATCGTACACAAAAGAACAAGAGTCATGTTTAACAGCCTTGAAAAACATGTACAAAATTGATGCTTGTATAGAGCTGCAGATATTGGTGAAGTCAGCAGACTAGCTGCCGGCTTCCTTCGCTGAGGAAGAGTGTGCGTGTTTGCCTGCGCACCAAAAATTGCTGCCTTGCTGTTACAGTGCTAGTGATAGATAGCTTAGTGAAGTGATCTGTCGGTCTTTGAAAAGGCAAAGAAAAAGGAAACGGAAAAAGGGAGTCTAGATGAAAAAGTACTTGTCACATCTTGCAAAAATGATTGATGGTTCAAAAGGAATCTCGCCTCCAACAAATGAATATAGAAACGCATACATCTGAAATAAATAAAATGTTGTGACTTCAATGTTGCTTTCTCCTTCCTAGATTTCTTGGTTGTTTTCTTCAGTCTCTCACTTCGCCACCCTCCTCAACTCCCCTTGTGATTCCTCATGTACTTTTCTTCTCTGTCATCATATGGTTATTCTTTATCATTTTTATATTCTTCATGGATGTCCCATATTTATATTTTTTCTTCCCATTCTTCCTGTTCTGCTCCTGGCTTATTCTTCTGTTTGTTGTTTTGATACCCAGAAGAATCTTGCTTCCCCCCTCTTTTGTGGCCTGCATACTCCTTGGAGACTCTCTTTCCTCTACTGTATGTGCATCTGTTGTTCCATGTTATAGGGCTACATGCTGGAGCTCAAGTCTTGACGGCAGTCACGTTGGCTCCCACACTGCTTTCCATTTCAGACTGCTTAGGCTGAAGAAGACTAGGGATTCTCAAGGCTTTCTCTCCAACTGCTCCTTCTTTTCCCCTAAAGGTATTGTTTTGGGAAGCCTGCAATGATGTACCCTTTGCCATTAAGAACACTGTCTCATGCAAGTGCTATAGTACTTGTATATCTACCTTTTGGACCTGCTTAAGATTTAAATCCTCAGTGAGGATGATTACATGACCTGGAGTGTGACCTGCTAGTTGGATCTAGCTCAATGAGGCCTTAAAATACAGCTATTAACTTTTCATTAACAATTATAGAACTGCAGAAGCTTTTGAGTGTGGAGTAGATTAAAAATAATAATGTAGACCAGAATCAGGAAAAGTAATATGGTGTGTAACTATGAGCTGAACAAAAGTTTCAATAAAAATAGCACATTTTGACTGTAAAAGTAGCTTTTTGGAAATGAGAATGTATTATTTCAGCAGGCTAGAAAAATTACTCTCTGGGCTCTGAAGTTTCTCAGCCCATAGCACCACAACAGAATTTTGTAAAGCCTTCCTCCGCTGAAATGAACTGTTTTATTCTTGTACTAGATAGTCGTATTTTAGCATTCAGCTTGTACAGGATACTTTTTACTCTGAATTTATTAGCAATTATTAGAAATAACAGGGAATAATGTTTCTTATGCTGTTGCCTTAATTATAGCTTCTTATGCTAATTCTTACATTGATTTTTAAGTACAAAGATAGGTCTTTATTTTAACCATGTAACACTTGCAGAAAGATGGAGCCTTACAAAGGAGCTTTTCTAGATTATTAGGCAACTTTATGGAATTTATGGAATGTCCTAATATAAGATACTGAGTAGAGAACAATATTTTAACCAGTCATGGCAATAATTTCTCTGCAAGCTATTTTATTTGTTGCTGAAATACCTTCAAACCTGTCAACAGCTAAAAAGGTACATTGTAACATTGTTTTGAAAAAGGTTCTTGTATTTATTTAACAACAAAAAGATAAAAGATTGTGAAAGTGTTTTCCTATACGTATCTACCCCAAAAGACTATTTAATTTGTAGATGTCTACGCTGTAAAGCTCTGACAGAGGCACAGTCAGTCTCACCTCTTGATTCATTCCACTTTCACTTGAGTAAGAAAGATACTTTCAGGGAAAGATTAATTAATCTACCCGAAAATAACCAGCCATGTAAGCCACATGGCTTTTAAAATTACCAAAGATAGCATGGCAAGCCCTCAAACCAACATATAAAGCAGAAGAGAAAGTATATTCCTCATAATGGAGCAAAATTGTTTGGAAACTCAGCCTGCCTCAGGTTAGGAAGAGGAAACAATGGAGTGCAAGTCCCTGTATTCTGCATTTTGTTTTCCCTGTCCACCTAACAGTGATCTGTGCACGATGTGCGGTATGCTAAACTCCCTTGTATTTCTTACTTAAACCAGCCCAACTGTCTTCTCAGCAGTTCTTTACTGGTTTATACAGTCAAAGTGGTGCAATCAACAAGTGCAGTGGAGCTTTTCTTGATCTCCGTGTCACCCTTCCAGAGTGTGCTTGGACCACTTTGGTTGGACTTCTCTTTCTCCACTTTGTAGGAGGAAAGTTTTTAAAGAGGACTGCAGCAATGAACAGGAGCTAGAATCTGCATCCTGTGTGAATGATGTTGAATCTTTCCCAGGAGCACTCTAATAACAGCCTTGAAATGCATTTGCAGATATGACAAGGTCTTCTAAGTGGTGCTAGAAAGCATAACAAGTGATAATGGCAGACAATGGATAAGGATGTTTAGGCTGGACATTAGAAAAAGAATGTAAGTAGGTAGGTTGTGCAGCACTGCGATTCATCACCAACAGGGGTGGTGAAATCTCTGTTCTTGAAAGTTAAAAAGACTTGGCTAGATAAAGCTACAGGTAACCTAGTGGTACAGTGTTGGTAATAGTGCTGGTTTGAGTGGGAGGCTGATTGGACCTCAGATTTATATTGTTCCATTACGTCATTGCAACAATTCTGTGGTTTTCCTTTTTAGAAGATGATATCACTGGGATGTCCTTGTTTCCAGCTCGCTCTTAGCCATGGAGAACCATCTTATTACTTGTTTGCAATCCTAGTGATTGCACCATAGAAAGCATTAATGCAGAAAGATGAGAGGAAAAAAAGTGGTTTGGTATTAATATTATTCATTTCTAAAATAATCTGCAACTGACTTTTTTTCTGTTGGTGGCAGGAAAGGTCTCAGTCCACGAACTGTAGGGAAAACTGTGAACTTCATAGGAAATTTGCAACCACAAAACTGCAATTTTAATTGCAAGATAGTAGGAGAGAATGGTAGCTGTTGGACCCTCACTCTTTATGTCCTTCAGTGTATGCTTAGAAGCAGACAAGTAATCAATGTCTGAAGTGCAGGTGTTAAAAATTGACTTTAGTTTCTATCAGCCAGGAGACTATTGGTATAGTAAAACAGTAGTACTTAAAACTCGCACATTGAACATTGTGAATCCAACAACTCATTTAACTGGAACCTGCATAAAATGTCAGTAAAAATACTTAACAGTACTCTCTTTACTAATGAAAGTCTAACTCAGTATCATAACCGTTTGAATTCCTAGGGAAGGTCTTCTGGAGAGAAGTTGAAATACAGTGGTTGACTGCAAAGTGCTTCTGTGAAAGGCTTTGGAAGAATGTCTCCTTTTAAACCTTGGCTGACAAAATCAGTTCTGAAAAAAATGATGGTTGATAAAGTTTATTTGGAAAGCAGATGCTTGCTGAGTCAGAGTTCATGGGATTAGAATATTGTACACTGATTATATCAGGTAGCAGCTGTGGCTCTGATACACGTGCCAGGTTTACACGGCAAAAAATATTTCTTCTGGGACCAATAAAAAATACTAATATTTGATCGAGGAATTACTAGCTCAATCTTTATTAATTGCATAGTGACCTTTATTTAAGATGATTCTTTTGAGACTGAAAATTAGCTAATCTAAGTATGTTTCATTTAAAGTAGACTAACCTCAGAAATATCATTAGGAACTAAGCATCTGTTCATCAATCAAAAAAACTCTTTATGGAAATAACTCTTAGTTGATACTTCTTATAAAGTCAAAAGAGACTTCTAGATGACGTAAGTCACAAAAATAGCAATTTTTGCAGGACATTAGAATACACGAAATGGAAATGAAGACGATATCTCAACTCAGTGCAAAGGTAAAGATAAAACTTCATTATGGAGGATGGAAGTAATTGAATTGCTTTATTCAGGTTACTGTGGGTATATAGAATATTCTATCTGCTGTTTTCATAACCTCTGCAGTCTTCAGAAAAACGAGTTCAATGAAGATGGAATTTCACTGTAGGAATTTACTTTATTCTCTACACTTGCTTAAGAAATTTCATATAAGCTGATTCAATTTCTACTTGGTACGCCTGGCTAAAATGCGATAATTGCTTTCAAAAAAAAAATCTGACTAATATAGGGTAGGCAGTGGCAATAGAAATGCAGAAACGATGCTATATGTCCAGCTCTGTCCTGTGCAAAGGTAGTTGACTTCAACAAAGGCTTTAGTGCAAGGTACAGTATTCTTTCAATCTCAAGATTCATCTTTGTTTACCTACAGTTCAATGTATTTTGGGAATAGTTTACCACTCCAATAGCTGCCCAAGTAGGAATTTGGAATATTTTTACAGCACCAGTGTCTTTTTTTACTGTCACAGGAAAAAAAACATTTCTTCTTTTGTGTTCTCTCTCTTTGACTCTTCATGAGTTCGTAATTGGTTTATGAACTTAGTTTCTTCTAAAATAATATCTTTAATGAATTGCAAAAATGACTATCATAAAATTTTACTAAATCATTCCTAATTTTAGAAGACTGTTTAAAAGTCAGACAGAAGGGAAGATTCATACTTGGTAATTGTAAACTTCTAAGTTACCTAAGCTAATGATGTGGTTGTGTCGGGCTCACAAATGATCAGAAAAGGGATCAGAAGTAGATCAGGATGGTTTGGAAATCATGTGGTCAGCCTTTAACATAGGCCCTTCATTTAAGTTACATTTGCATTCAATATTGTATGGAAATAAGAATTACTCCCTTGAGTTTGCACAGTGATTTTATTTTATCTTTAAGCACTTTTTCCAAAATGATGTACTTTTGGACAGTTCATGGGGAAAGTTGTGTCCATTCTTTGAAATGAAAAGGTTTTGGCACGTCAAGCATGAGTATTTTTAGGTATTATATTATAGATATTTTCCTATTTTATTCTACTTATGGAATAGATGATCTCCAGAGATCTCTTCCAACCCTACCATTCTATGATTCTATGATTAATCTCCAGACAGAAAAATTAATAGGAAATGCAGCATTTTCTTTAGTGGTGGAATGCATCTGTAATGAAAGTGTTGCCACTGTCTGATAAACTAGGGAATGCAGTGGGATTTCTTTCGCTTAATTTCTTAATTTTTTTCTGCTTGAAATGCATAGAAAACTTAGCAGCAAATGTACAGAAAGTACTGTGATGAAAAACTTAAAAAGCTGTAAATGTAAGGAGAAAATTCACTGTTTCACTTTGCCACTCTTTCCTTTTGCACATCCATATATCGCAGTCCTTAAAGAGTATGTTTCCAGTGAGACTCATTTTCCACTTAATGTGCATGTTGAAAGGCGAGTGAAGGCATGTATAGAGTTTAGTAGTTTCAGAGTCCAGAATGTCCTTGCTTAATTTTTCATTTGTAATACACTCCCTACTTGGTTTGTTTGTTTTTTATAAATATATTTTCTCTCCATTTTGTAGCAGCTTTATCAGAAAGAGAAGTACTTTTGAGTAGTGGAGAGAACATTTATTGAAAGGATCTTGCACTTTTTTTCTGTTGTATGTGGTGATAGGACACAGAGTAATGTGATGAAGCTGGAATGTAAAAAGTTCATTTGAACATAAGGAAAAACTATTTTACTGTGAGGGTGAGGGAGCCCTGGCACAGGCTGCCCAGGGACAGTGTGGAGTCTCCTTCTCTGAAGGTTTTTGGAACCTATCTGGACGTGTTCCTGTGTGACCTGATCTAGGTGAACCTGCTTTGGCAGGGGATTATACTATCCTTAAAGGTCCTTTCCAACCCCTACCATTCTCCGATTCTCTAGCATTTCCTTGTGGAAGGAAACACCTTCTAGGAGGAGAATACAATACTCCTTGCTGAGGGCAGACAGTGGCTGCTGAGCAGGGAATGTGCAGTAGAACCACACCTTGGTCAATGAGAATATCTGTTTTTCTAAGCACTTCACCTTACGGTTTGTGGCCTTATTTTTTTTTTTTTTAATAAACCCTGTCATTTTTAGCTGTGCTTGGTGTTTGCTTAGGTGGTGCAGTAAACAAAGGTCACGAAAAAGCATGTTCCTAAATGTCCTGTAAAACAGGATCTGCAGCCACATAGTTAAATGCGTTCAAAGAGACAGAGCCTGAACTTCGTCCTTTTCTCCTTGAAGGTGGTTTTATTTGCAAATTTAAGGAGGTCTATAGGAGGCCGTGGATTTTTCTTGGTTTGGTTTTGTTCTGCTTGAATTTTTAAATTGTAATACAAACCTGCATTTGTAATCTATAGAAATTTGCAGAGTAGACTATATATAAACCAATATTTAGAACAAAACAATGAACAGTTTGTGTTCTTTTCTGTGCATCTTTGCTACTTAAATGCAGTGTAGTAGGTTATCTAGTAAGTCTGTGAAGAATCTAATAATCAAGAGTCTTTCAGGCCTGGAAATCAAATCTTCAGCAAGTATCGAGATTGCATTTGTGTTTGAAGTCTATAGGATTTCACAACAGATGCATGGTTTACCAAACTGTTAATTACAGTGAGTCTGCATGTTTTCTCCCATTTTAGTCTTTGAGGCTTCTATAAGGATTCTGTAAAATGAAAACATACACATTTTAAATACATTTAAATGAATAATTAGACTGTTCCTCTGTATAAAAAATACACTCAGAAGCATCCAACATCATGACCATAAACATGACTACATCAGCTTTCCTGTTAGCAGAAAGTACATAAACAAGAATGTATTTGTTGCCTCTTGCTGGTTTCAGGTTTACTTTCAAAGAAATCAATACCAAGCTTTTGAAAACCATAGACTTTAAAAAAAACAACCTGTTTTGTTGTTTGGTTTGGTTTTTGGTTTTGTCAATCCTGGCGTCTCTTTTCATCAAAAGACCTGAAAACTGGGAGCAGGAGTACGCTTGCATTTCCCTTCAGATATGCCATTGCCTGCCAAAGCTTGCAAATACACATTGTACCATAGTTTGCAGATGTCTTTTCCACAGAATCACAGAATATTAAGGGTTGGAAGGGAAGGGACCTTGAAAGATCATCTAGTCCAACCCTCATGCCAGAGCAGGTCCACTGGTAATGCTATGAAACTTGACAATGCTATGCACAACTTGACAGTTGTGCTTCAAAATAATTGGTGTGGGTTACTTTGCTGGTAAAACTGGGAGAATAAGTTAATGAGATATCCTTTTTCATTTGCTGCTTAAGTGCTAAGCTACGCTGGACTTTTTTCTTCAGTTTCCTGAATTCTTCCTTTTCCTACCTAATAATGGGCTTTTGAGTGCTAATTAGTAACTGCAAAAAATAGCTCATACTTACAGCAAGAGATGAGGATTCTTGTTCTCATAATATATGGTAAAGTGGTTTTATTTTGCACTGTATCTATTGCACAGTTTGAATCTCAAGAGTTTAGTAAATAAGTAAGGGAGGAGATGGGCAGGAAATATCCTTGTAGGTAGAAGATGTTTTGAGTTTTCTTTATTTTTATCTATGAAGACATGCAAGACTGCAATTCTCTTTTCTTGTTCAATTTCAGTCAGAGAGCTTAGTCATATTTCAATGTCAAATTAAATGACACTTCATTTATAATTTGGTGCATTTAATGTTTGCTTCTGTTGCAGTAGAAGTTGCTTTATTAACATCCCTATCAATAGGGAAATCTACTTTTGCAGCTTAGAAGGAAATGTTTAGTGTTTTGTAGGTATTGTAAAAATAAGACACAAAGACTACCCAAGTACTAACTCACACTTGCAGATCTGTGACTACAGCATCTAGTCACTTTAATTTCAACAACTTTTCATAGCAGTGTTTAATTCTGTAGGATCGCTAAATTTGCTTGAGTTTCTATCCTTGAAAGACTGAGTCTGATTTCTCTTCTGATAAGAGAGTTCATGCAGAAGTCGGGCTTCTAATTTGCAAAGGTATTGGAGTCCTAGTAGTACCTTGTTATTTTGAGATTTGATTAAATGTCTAGACATAGAGTCTGCAAAATACAGGCCCTGCACTTACTTTTGAAATATAATGAATAGTCCTCTGAGTTAGCACTCTGCAAGTGTAAGCTTTCATGCACATGATAGCTTGAGTAATGCTGAGCAGAGCTTTGGAAAAAGAGCAATAGGATGCTCATGTTTCTAAAATGCTCAGTTTGCAACACAATGACAAAATAACAAAGAAGTTCTGTGGTGGGACCCAGGGATTATGTCCACACGGCTCCTAATCATGGTTGCAGGACCACACTACTGTGTTCAGCTGCATCCTAACTATGCTAAGTCTGAGCAAGGATGCCTTTGAGTGTTCCTAGCAGGACATTAAGCCACTCAAGTGTGTATTAGTGACATATTAAGCTTTAGGATATGCTTGGGCTCATGTGTTCACGTGCATTTCCAGTGATGCTTTTGAAAAAACAGGAGAGTCCAGCTTTGTCTGTTTTTTTTTCCTGCTCTGTCAAAAGTGAGAAGGCTTCTACAAATTATTAACCATCTCTATTTAGTGTGTACAGCGCTGAACTCCAGTGATACATGCTATAATGTGTGATTGAGGAAGTGGTTTGGAGTGTTTAAAATGTAATGGCTTAGCAGTTTCTTTGAAGAATACTTTATGTACTGATGTTTTCCAGTATGACAATGAAAAGTTAGTAGAAGCAGTTTTAAAGTCCTTCTGAATTTATTTGCCTCCTGTTCTCATTGAAAAGATTCAAAGCCTGACAGGTAACTATCTTTAATAACTGTAGTATAAATATCACAGCAGATTATATTTTCATCTGAATCAAAAGTCTGCAAAAATGACACATTGGACAGAGAACAAATAGAATAATGTCTTCTGTTTGTGGGGCAATTCAATTCAAAATGTTAAGCTACCCTTCCTTAATACTGTTCTTCCCTTTTCAGAAACTGTATCCCATCAAGTGTTTATCCTAAATGCAGACTCAAATAGCCATCAGTACTTTTAGAGAAGCTAGCAGTACATAAGCATTTAATCATAAGATTTCTTTTTCCTCGCTCAAAGTTTGTGTCTGTTTGGGTGACCTCAAATTTTGTCCAGAATAAATAAATGAATAAGGCTACAGCTATTATAGTATTCATATTTAAAAATAGTGTTAAAAAATTGCAAAGCAAAGTGATTTATAGATATTAGTAATAAAGGCCAGACAGTAAAGGGTAGATTTTCTCAACCAGACAGCCAGAGCCATGAGTGGCATAAAACCATTCCATCCAGTCTCTCATCTGTCTGCAGACTCTTCTCCCTAGCAGTAATGCAGATCTTCAGGTGTCCCTTGCAGTAATGCCTCTGAGAACCATTTGTAGCCCAAATGCTGACTATGTCTAGTTTTTCTTAGTTTCTTCAGTTCTGACAGATCAGATCTCCCATTTTCATTTGCAGGAGGAACAGGCATTTCCCGTGAGTCTTGATTATGATTGGCTTTTTCATGATGCTGAAAAGATCAAAGGAATCTAACTTTGCAAATGCCCTTTTCTTTCTCTGTAGTCAGAAACGAGAATGTTTCTGTAAGTGATTAATCATCTTCATTTGATAAGGCTATTTCATAATTACATGTAAAAACAGATGGAGAGGAATGTTTGCCTCAGTTCTTTTTTATTAGGTCTGTGGAAACTTACGAGAGCTAAACCAAATTTTGGAAATTAATTGACTTGTCCAGTTTGTCATGAAGTGACTTCTAGAACGGAGTTTCTTCCTCAAGGCTAGCAATTGTAGCTCCAGAAGCCTCTCTGGTATCCATCCTTTTGCAGGATGCTTGATCCAAAACACAACGGATTCCACAGAACTCACTAGGGAAAAATAATACTCAACAGCATTAATGGTCCTCAATGAAGCAGGGCTCTGCAGGACTTAGTAGTGTCTGTCACATGACACAGATTGTTCCCATGGTGTTGCTGGGACTTAAAGGTTACAGAATCAGTTCTTGTTCTACATGCCTTTTTTTGCAGACAAACAGCTCTCCTCCACCATGTAGAGAAGATTTAAGTTACGTGATTCTAGGATTGTTAGGCTTAGGAGATGACAAAGGTTGGATGTTAGGATTGCTGGGTCTTTGTCCATGGTGTCTTCCATTTATTTGTATGAAAACATTGCGGTAGGCATCAAGTGGCTTGTCAGCCATCTGTAACAGATTTTACATTAGTTCAAGTGTAGACTTTGCAAACAAATTCCATTAGAGACCATCTGTTTCTTGTAATTCACTGAGTGGTCTTTGCACTTTTTATTTTATTTCTATTAATAGCTGTAATTAATAGACTAGGTAATGTGTTGTGTTGTGTGGACCCTGACAGTAAATGACTGACTAGCTGCATATTAAAAGTTCAGGTGTAAAGGTGTAGGTATAGTACTTACATGTGTTCCAATCATGTACAACAAAGATATCTTCTTTGAGTGATCATGCATTCTGTTTGCCATTTATTATAGTACTTTCCATTTATGTTTCCACTGCCCTGAAGTGCTACTTTGCAATGTCATTGCATGCCCATGTACAGAGAACAGCACTTGTATTTCTTGTACATTCATAGTGTTTCATGGCTTGGAGTTACAGTCTAATGTCAAAGAAGTGCATTGGCAGAACAGTTCTTAAAATACAGTGACAAAGCTCCAAGATCACTAAGCTTTTACTCTCTTTTTCCAGTTTTCGTCAGGGGTGCTTGTGTTGTGGAAGCAGTTAGATAATCACTAGTGATGTGAGCATGGTGTGCCATACAAAACAACCCTCTGGCTCTTTCCTTGAGGATTCTGGCATGATGGAAAGCTAATCTGCAAGAAAAATTGCGAGTATTAAAAACAAATGAGTAGTTGCTGTGTTCCCTCTATTTCTCACTTATGACCCATGCCTAGCCTCCTAAACAAAAGAATGTAGCAATCTGTCACACAAAGTATTCTTGACATCCCCAAAATGAGTTTCTCCCCCACCTCCTTTTTTTTTTTTCTTTTTCTCTTTTAGGTTTAACTTGTTGCATAATTAAAATCTCTTTGACATTCTGCTTACAGTCATATCCAGTCTCCGAATTGGTGTCCATCTGGCCCAAAGCTGATCGAGCTTTAAACTTCTCATATCAGATGCCACTGGGAAACTCATGACCTTAAATGTCACCATGGCTATACCTCTTCAGCCTCTGCCAAGTGTAGTGATCAGTAGGCTGCACAGGTTTGTTTTGTTTTGTTTCCTTGAAAAGCATTACATTTAAATCAACTTGCTCGTGTCCTCTGGTTTTGTAGGTAGAAAAATATATTGATTTGTTTTACATATATTGTATACATTATGAGTGTACTCAAAAACGAGCAGGGATCCAGCAGTTATTTCAAGGCTGAAGTATTATTTCTAGGCATGTTACCTTTAGTTGTTTTAGCTGTTCCACATCCTCACCAGACAAGAAGTGCAAACTTGAGCTATTTAGAAGGGATACTCACTTTGCAGTGGTGCAGATGCAGCCCAAAAAGAGCTGCATCTGCGCATTCAGGATGTATTGGAATAGCTGCACAGACATACCACAGAGCATACATGCAGTGAGTCCAGTGAAGCTGCAATTTGTTGTGCATATACACTCATACATACAGCAAGGCTGACGTGGGTGAGAACAGACATGCCTGTGTGTATCAACACAGTGTTTATTCAGAGAGTCTTACCCATCCAGACCAACTTGTGCATATACTGTAGGTCTGAAATGTCCTAGATCTTTCAGAAACATAGACACTTTTCTTTTTTTTTCCCCTGCCCAGGCACAAATCTCCAGGAGGAAGAATACAATAGAACTGGGGGAGAAGCACCTTTTTTATTATTGTTATTGAAATATATCACTAGCATTCTTGTCACATGGCTAATACACTGAAAACAGTTTCTTGCTGAAAAGCTATTCAAATGCACTGAGCAACTGAGCAATGCTCTTATTTAAAGATGGGCTGAGCTTCATGGCAAACAGCAAATTTCTTAGTGAGGCACTGCACTGTGTGAGTTTGGGTGTTTTCAAAAGTTTGTCTCAGGTCGGGGTATGCTTTTCTTTAGCTATCGTGCATTTATAAAGATCTATTTATGGAAATCCATGAGTTTCATGAATAAATGAGGTGGCATATTCCTTTCTTTATTTCATGAAGTACAGTATCAACATTTTAGAGCCTGTTCATGAATTAATAATTACTTTAATCAATAAAAATAATTACAGTGCTAAGAACATTTTAACAATGAATGCTTTCGTGCCGTTTCCACTCCTTTTTAATTAAAGCATGACAACTCATATTTACCATTTTCATCATTGTAGCTCTAAATGGTGAAATTTGTCATCCTTGACTTGGGCTCTAATTATAATTCTTTTAGATGGTTCAAATTTCTTCTCATTATTCAATGACGCTTGCTCCAGTTTTAAACCAACATTTTTTTCCTCTCAGACTCTCTTTCCTGCTGTAAGAATATCTTCAACTTCGTAATACCTGTTTCAAATATTCCATACCACCCAGAATAAATGCCAACTAAATACATGAAGTAGAAAAACAAATACTAACTTCCAAATATAAATAAATTCAGCAATACCAATTATTTCTATTTTAAATGCATCTGTCTTAGTACAGCATGAAATATTAATATAAATGTGTTGCAAATACAGAAATTGCTAAAAGACTGTAATAAACTTCCAAAAGCAGCAAACAAACTTTTTTATGCCGATGACACAGCCTTCAGTTAAATGATCTCATATTATTTTTTTCATACACAATTTCTTCCTTGCTGTTTCAGTAGATTGCATGCCATTCCCTTAAATGTAATAACTTGCTGTAATAATCTAGTTCGGCCTATTCTCCAAATCTTACTTTAGTAATATTTTTTAAGCTTGACTAGGTGAGAATAAATTTCTTTTCCTCATCACGGTAAGATCTATTTACCTCATAAATGTATGGGTTTTGTCAGTCACTTGGAAAACAGTGTTTTGCCTGATGCATAGATAAGGGAGTGAGACACTGAGGAACTGTGGGGACAATTGTCATACTTGAGTTGACCATATTTAGGCATGTTGGGTCTAGATTTTTTAAATCTCTGCTTTGTAAAATATGACATAATGCTTAGACTTTGTATGAGCACTCTTAGAGCTTTTATTATTTCAAACACAACTGTGGCAGTACTTTCAGGAATGAGCTTCCTGATGTGCATTCATGCCATCGAAATATCTCTTTATAATCCCAAAACCCACCATGGTTTCTTTTCACTTCTTGCTATGAGTATTTCTGGCATTGTATGCCTTCATATAAGCTTCTGTAACATCCTTCTTTCCTGTTCATGTGGTTCGCTTGTAGCCTGCTCTGTGTAATAAATCAGATGTATTTAAGCAAGTAACAGTATGGTCCGGTTGCTGTGCCTGTCAGATGGTTTTACCTATCCTAAGTATGCTTTCAGTTGACCTTCATGGTTTTCAGCCACTGCACAGTGTCGGCCTAAAAAGCCAAATACCTCGTCCTGTGCCTGTCACAAGCCATCATGTACAGGCAGACTGCTGCTTTAGGATTTTGTTGGGCATCAGTCTGCAAATAGATCCCACAGTTTGAAAACAAACTCCAGGAACTACCATGATCAGACAAGCAAAGACTGAATTATAGTGTGTGTGCATGGTGGGGATAAGTTCAGTTTGCAGATGGAAACCAGTTTCTGCCATTGTATCTCTGGAGTGCTTGGCTTGAAATCGCCATAAGGTAGTTTCAACAAAAGTTTTTGTGTGCAGTTTCTAGTAGTTTTGGAAGATCCATTGGGAAGAAAGCAACAAATAAGCCAACATACATACAGAGATCATCATAAGGACTTAAAAATTGGAGATCCCCCTGTGTAGAGGCTTGCCATTAAACCTAGTTCAGCAGTCAGCACCTGTATCCTCTGAATGACTTGCGCCTTTTCAGTAGCTTCATACAAACTGTCTTCCTGTGGTGGAAATCTCGGGATTCATTCCAACTCTGGAACAAAGTGTGCTTCTGGGTGTACCCATCCCTGCTTCCTTTTACCAAAGCACTTCTGACTTGTCCTGCTCTGTTGTTTCTTTCAGCTCAGCTCCTTTTTCAGGCCTTTTCTTGCCTCTTCCAGCCTCCTCTCCTTGCAGGTTCTTCAGGCACTGTCTAGGCACTTCTGTCCTCTCCTGAGTGATGTCTTGGTTGCTCAATTGATTACACTGTGATAGATTGTCAAAGGAGTAATTAAAAAAGGAGCAAACGAATAAAATTTGGTGAGGATAACACTCTGGTTTTTTTACCTGGCAGGCAGTGCCCTGTTGCAAAATGTGTATGTATGGGCCACTTTATCTGTCAGTATAATTGAGATTAGTTGATGTGTAAGACTTGTATTGACATTTTGCACACAACAGATTGAATTTACGGTACATTAATTGCACTCGGTGTCTTAAATGTCTTAGTGCATCTAATGACAAAAACTATTTTTAGAAATTGTTAACTTTATGTGGGTCTCAGAATAGCAGAAGTGTGGGTTTCAAGTTATTTACACAGTCAACTCTTTGCAAGGAATATGGACAAGCTTTGGACTTGGCTATCATGTCGACACACGGCTAAGAGACCATCACTGATTTTTATGTTGACTTTAGTAACTGAGAATATGGTTTTATGAAATCCAAAGCAGAGGTTGCCTGCACGCAGTTGCTACTTCAGTATTAATTGGAATCACTTTAATGAAGCAGCTATTTCCATTTTATCACACTGAGAAGGGAGCTTGGACACTGTTTTCCTGGCATGTGTCTGAAAAACTCCTAAATAGTTGAAATATTAAACCCAAATCTCATGTCAAAGTGGTTTTACTGTATTATTTTTTGAACTCAGTATCTTGAACAAATATTTGCACTTGGTGGATTTATCATTTGCTGTTGGCAGCTACTTCAAATTATTTCAAGATATCTGAGATCAGGGAATAATTTGCCATGAAATGATAGAGTTCTTCCTTTTAAGAAAAGGCATAAAAAAATAATTGCTTTATAAGATGTAATGTTTATGAGGTCATATGAATGGTTGCATAATGTGCACATGGTGAGAACTGTGCATATCATGTTAAATGCAAGAATGGCTGTGCGCTGGGAAGGAATATTTAAGAAATCAAGAGAACTATAAATGGCCATCTGCTTCATTCACCATTTTTATTTGCTAGATTAACCCACTGCAGTATTTCAATGGATAATGGATTGCTGTTCCAGCTACTCATTAGATTTTTCATACCACAGGACTGTCTTAACCATGAAAAAGGGTTCCTTTCTCTGCAGGGAGGTGACAGTTACTGGAAACAGGAAAACCAAAATGTAGTGTGACAAGTAACAGGAACTCTGGTTACCAAGGCATAAATAGTGAGATGTGATCCTATCACTGACCTTTCTCCCGTTCTTCTGGGTGAATCTATGTGCTGCAAATAGGAGAGCAAGTGGTGAAGGTGTGCTCTCTTCTGGTTACTCTTGGCTGCTGTCATGGACCTCCTTACTGCCAAAGTCTTAATTTTAATGGAATCATGGAATGGTTTGGACCTTCAAAGATCATATCGTCCAAGTACTCCTGCCCTGGTCAGGGCCATCTTCCAGTAGATCAGGTTGCTCAAGGCGCCATCCAACCCTATTTTGAACACTTTGTATACCTCCTAACCTTCACTGACCCTTCTCTGTGCTGAGATTAAGAGATTTGACAGGCTGAGTAGCATGAAACTCATACAACATACTTCAAAATTCTTTCTATTTTGCCTCTTTTGTACCAAATGAGGGCAGTGGAGCAGAGCTAGTGGGTGGTTGCTTCTGTGCTCATTTCGTGCTTTGCTGCAACAGCAGAAAGTATTTGAGTCTCGTAGTTCTGTAAATATGCAGTACTGCTCTGTCTGTTTGAAGAAGCAGGATGACTTTGTTTGGTAAAGTGTTTCCAGTGAATGTTATTTTAAGGAATAAGCATTTCTAGCTACGGGGGAAAGCCTTTTCCGTGAAGGATACATCCTGGTGTTATTTTTAAGATGGGAAGATGACTGAAGAACAATTTACCATAATACTGTTTTAAGATAATAAACTGCATTGTAGGATTTACCTAAATAGGCCTAATGAAGCATTTTAACCATTCCAGGGGGATTATGGTAACAATGCAGAAACACAAAGCAAATTACAGCCCAAGCCTGAGAATCTGATGTTTACAACAGAAATAATGTTGCAGAAAGACCTTTGAAGACATTGTTTAAAAGAGAAAGACGTCTGGTTCAGATGACCCACCAGCTCTGGAATAAACGCAGATGATGGGCCCAGAGTTTATGTTTTCATAAAAATTCGTGTTATCTCACAAACTTTTTCCTGAGTGGCAACAGGCCATTAAGATCTCATTGCTAGGCTGAATGCATGGTTCAGATTACTGTTTTCCCCATGTGCACCACATTTGTTTACATTGAATTTCACTTGCCGTTTTATTGACTAATCACTCGCTTTCATTAGTTTTTTTTCTGCAGTTCTCTTCTCTCACTGCATAAATTGCAGGCTCCACAGTGCTTTTGCCTAAAGCCAGGCTGTTTGATATCTGTGCTTAGTTTGAGCTATTTTACCATCTGATTTTTGCACATATTTCTGAAACAGGACCTTATCCTTTGTTGCCTCCTTCTGAGTTCAGTTAGTTTTGCAGGTATAAGAGCTCTTCCCCTTTCCATCTCCTGGTTTTGGAGAAAAGAATATTTTAAAATTCAGAGGCAAAAACGCTTCTTCCTAAATTTGGTGTGACAGCCATTTCATAGAATTATAGAGTGGTCGTGGTTGGAAGGGACCTTTAGAGATCATCTAGTCCAACCCCCTGCAGAAGTAGATCCACCTAGATCAGGTCCAGGTGGGTCTTGAAGACCTCTAGAGAAGGAGACTCCACACCCTCCCTGGGCAGCCTGTGCCAGGGCTCCCTCACCCTCACAGTAAAATAGTTTTTTCTTACATTTAAACGGAACTTTTTTGTGTTCCAGCTTCATCCCATTTCCCCTTGTCCTGTCACTAGATACAACAGAAAAAAGGGATGTCCCAATCTCCTGACATCCACCATTTATATACTTATTAATGACATCCCCCCTCATTCTCCTCTTAATTTCCTTCTCATAATAGGTTGGTTTAGAATTCATTTTGTTTAGGAAAATCACTTACCTAAAAATGCATTTTGTGTAATTTAAGCAAGCAAGGCTTTGCATGCTTATGCCTTGCTATTCACCTTGTCAGCCTTTATCATCTCTGCCCAGGTTATTCTGATGGGCCTTGATTAGGAAGACCAAAAAGTCAAAGATGAGTCTTCCCTTGACTTTGAGGAACATTTTATAGCCCATGACTATGGGGAAATCACCCGCCACCTTACACAAATCAGAGAAGGTAGATCTCCCACTTGCATCTTCAGTTCTGCAATCAAGAAACAGCAGAGCTTTGAGTGGGAACCCGTGAAGATTCTTGGCAGTACATCACCAATATCCAAAGGGGTTGTAGGTGTGGTGAGATTTGCAGTACAAACATCCTTGAAAACTGCAGAAGCTGCTATACAGCCCATCACATCAGAAGGGTGTAGTTAGAGTTAGCTTCTGCCTGACCACTTTGATGCTGCTGCTCCTGCAAAGTTAAAACAGTACCACTCAAATGAATCATACTGAGTAGTGTGAAGCTAACGGAAATGTGATCTCACTTTCCCAACTGCAAGATAGCTTCGGAGAGCTGAGGTGTTCAGTAGAAAGCTTTGGCAGATTACTGCAATTTGTTTCTCAGGTACTGGCTTGAATTGCAAGGATTACAGCCCTCTGAGCTGTTTCTGTCGGTCACCACTTGAAGTCAGGTACTTGGATTTTTTTAATCCTCTCAGGCCTCTATGAGCTGAATGACTACAAAAACATGAAAAGTTAACTTAGAAAAGTTGAAGAAAATGTTGATCTAGTTTCAGGATGCTTGCAAGGCTGCACATATTAGGTGATATTTTCTCTGTGCAGTTATGACTTGTTGTTTTCAGTCAAAGAAGCTCTCAGAAATATATAATACCGAGTTACAGTAGAAAAGGTGACTTATGAAAGGGATGTTATGAACATTCAAAAAAGAGTAGTAGAGTGTTTTGATTGCTGTCTGGTACAACTGCTGCAGACAATATAATTTAAAAATACTTCTGAAAATGAAGTGAATTGGCTTTGATCTACCTGGTCATAAAAAATAGTAATCAACTTAGAATAATTATGAAGCACTTCTGGCATGCCATAACTTTCCCATTTGCAGTGAGTTCATGGACTTTCTTAACAATGTTCATAAGAATGTAGGAAGCACTATGGAAAAGTCAGTTAAAAGTGAAAATTTCTCATTTTCAGGATATGACACATGCTGTCACAAAAATTTAAAGCTAACACAGCAAGGGTATTTTGTTTACCTGTCACAAATACTAAGGAAAACTCACTTTCTGGTAGATATTCTCTCATTTACAGTCCGTAATGTTACACAGAAAGACTGTGTGAAGCCTTTCAGATATGCAAGATTTCTGATGATAGCATGTTCTCTTGTGGTTACCTGTACTTTAGAAATGAAAGAAAATATTCTGTATCCCATCCTTGGGTGTAGGGGATGGCTGCCCCTCCCAGTTATTGCCAAGATGTGTTATATTGGACTGTTAAAATCAAGGTTAAACTTCCCCAGGTCTCATATGCTGCATGGTAGTGGCTGGTTTGGGGAGTCTCCCTTCTTTTCTCTGCGTGTGCATGGCTAGACAGGAGTTACATGAAGTTATCAAGGCCCTCTAAGCTTTAGATTGTGAGGCCAGGAATACGTTGAGCACATTTCATAGCTTAAGTCACATCAATAATTGAAAGTGCTCTACAAATTTTTAAATCTTATGAATTAGTAAATAAAGCATAATAAAGTCTTTAGATGTGAAATAAATTAAAAATAAATACAAAGTCTAGTTTGCTTTAATAATTACAATTTTTTATCGTGTGCTTCAACATCTTATTAAATCTTAGCTGTGAATTGCTGAGACTCTTTTTTTTCAGCGCCTGAATTACGGTAGATTGCACAGTAATGAAATGCCTGTCTCTGAGACTCTAAAGAAAAGGAAAAGGTAGGAAGATGCATAACATGCATCACAGAATGTTTGTTCTGCAGTGATTGGGGTACCACGTAAAATTTGCTTCTTAGTGCCCTACCTCATCTTTCCTTTTTATTTTAAGGTAAGAAGGATCTTTTTATGGTAGGCAGAAGTACTGTGAATTCAGACTTTGAATGCTGCGTACTTTTAGTACTTTAGATTTTCAGAAATCTTTTGATTGTCTTTTACAACTTGGGGAAAATAACATGTTTTAAACTGACCTGAAAGACAGAACCAAATAACAAAGTGGGGGATTTTTTGGCCACCTAATAACTTATTAGATTCTGGCCATTTCAGAGTGGGAAGCAGGAGAGCACTGTGGGTCCATTTCAGAGTCTGTGCATGTTCTTCCTCCTTGCAGCCTCAGAAGATCTTGAGAACATGCAACTTGGGGCTGATACATGTGATGAAAGTCTTTTGTCCCATTTCTAAGGCATATAGTTTTGCAGATAAGGTCATCTTAGCAGTTACTTGCTGTGGTGTCCATCATGTTCCTAAAGGCAAATGGTTTTACCAGGTATGGGTTCATCCTGCCTGGGGATAGTTCACTGTTGGGACTGCTCTCAGAAAATGATGTAGACAAAAAGGCACAAGGTTCCTCATCCTCTCTTCCAAGCAGTTCTCTCACACTATCTAAGTGCATTTGGCACTTTCAAGTATGGCCATATGCCTGACATGGCATGCAAGTGACTATTCGATTTCTTGCTAAAAAGCACTTGTTTATTGTAACATGGCCATTTTAAGTGCTTTGAAAACACGCAAAAATAATGTTGCTTAGTCCAGTCTGGACTAGATGAAACGAGCTCAGAAGAAAATGGAGCTCCTAGCAGGGTGGAGAATCAGACCCTGGACCTCCTTTTGCAATGTAGATTAGACTTCAAACATCTATGAGGTTAGGTGGGATTCCAGATAAAGTACTCTGACATTTATGTGCTGTCTTTGGTGTAAATCACACATGCCTCCTTCCTTTGTCCTTGAAACCGACCTATCTTGTAAGAGATACAGGCTTCACATACCTTTTTGACGTCTGTCCTATGTTGCATAGCTATTTTATGTCTAATTGCTCTCTTACTTGTTTTTCAAAGGGATCTTAATCCATGCATGAATGGGGTCATGAGAGCGGTAGCTGTTACTCAAGGAACTGAAACTGAGAACCCAAGAGGTCCTATCCAGACAAGTTTCTGCTGTTCTGCCTTTTTTTTCATTCAATTTTCTATAACAAGATGGTGGTAAACACAATTATAAACAGGGAAAACACTCTTAGATTTTAATAACCCTGATATTGGAGGATAAGGATGTGCTGAAGAGGTTTATTGTGTCCTGTTGTCGACCCGTTGGTCTACCCCACGTTCAACAGAGCGAAGTTTTAATTCCTGCAGCAGCTGAATCCATTTTGTGATTCTTTGTTGCTTTTCTTCGGTTAGCCAGATTGATCTAGATTTCATGAGGTGTTTACTTTGGTGTCTGTTATGCTATTAGTTTCCTACTCAGGTATTCAGAGGAAAGCTATGTGTCAATGTGAAGCATTGCACCTGCATCAGCATTGTATTTGTCACTTTCTGCAGCATTATATGTCAGGTGTAAGGAGCTATGTATTTCATTTAAAAGAAAAAAAAAAACAACAAAAAAAAAGACATTTGAGTAATTTTGGGGAGTTGTCATAATCCATAATATGGTTGGTTTGTATTTTTGTATCTTGAACAGCCTCCCTTGCAGTTTATATTATGGGCATGTATTATATTTAATTTTTTTTTAAAGTTTGTTTAATCAGTCTCAAATGTATTCCCTTTGAATTTGATCTTGTTTTATAGGAAGAAAATGCAAATACAAGCATAATTTATCACTTTAGTAAGTTATCAGCTTAAAGAGCTGTTCTCATGTCTTTTGCAATTCTTGCTGTATTCTGTTGGATCTCTCTGGCATTGTATGAAGAATACATCGAAGAGTGTGCGTTACTGGAACTGAACACAGTGACTCAGTGCATGTTTGCAGTATATAACATAAGAGAAAGTTTTAGCACTTTCATTAATTTTCAAACTTGTGCCATCTTCTTAGTTGAATCTCTACACGAAGCAGAGATTGAGAATGAATTGTTCACTATAAATGTCAGTCTTTTCACATTGGAGGGGTTGAATGAAGAATTCAGAAGCATGAGTGATTCAGGTAATTTTCTAAGGTTTATACATTCTATACAGTAATATGTTTAATGTTGTACAGTGATCTGGATTAAGTATTTCTAATGACCTCAAACGTTTTAAAATCTTGATTGACTTAAATATTTTCTCTAATTTGCAATTTTTACTGTCTTTATTAATCTGTCCTTGAGAGAGATTACAGAATGTCTAGATTTTCAAATGAGTTGTTTCGTGTGTTGGTTGGGGACGTTTTTCCATGAGAAAGATTGTAGAAATCCTGGCATGTTGCATTTAATATTCTGAGCAGATTCTTCACAAATTCTTGTACAAATTCAGCTGCAGTGTAAGCAAAAAACACTGAGTTGCTGAAAAATGGAAAAGAATGTTTATACTACTTATTTTATGTAAGAAGACTGTGGAAGAGGCTTTGGCCTGAAAATGTCATTAAAATATCTTTTGGAAATGCTTATGTACTTAGATATGACTTGTCTTGAAGTGAAATCTTAATGTTGATGTGGACAGTTTATGATCCAGCCTACTGAATTTTCTTTCATTAAAGCTCAAAATAGGCGCTATGATATCCTTGCATTTCAGTGAAATATATATAATTTTTTTTTTTTCCATGAGGTTTCCAAGTCTGTCTCGAATATGCAGAAGACTTCTATCACAGTTACATATTTTCTCAAGTATGAGTAACTTCAAATGATGTCAAGCAAAATGGAAAAGTGTTTTTCTGTTTGTGCTCAGGATCTGGATAACAGGATCTGCAGTTCTTTTCCTTTCTGCCTATTTTTGTCCTTGGATTCACTATGCTACTATTCACTATGCCACTATGCTGTAGGATCTGGATAATAATTGAGAGGAATACATGAGCTGTGTTGCTCATGTACATGTCAGTCAGCTGTGTGGTCTTGCTCAGTACTTACTTTTAGTGGCCAATCAGTCCTTTCAGTGGCCAAAAAAAAAAAAAAAAAAGAAGAAAAGAAGTAAATTAAAATAAAAATATAAGAAAATGCATTTTATGCAGTAATTACTCTTTGGAAAAAACACATGCCACAACTTGCAAATTCTCATTAGCATATTTTTTTTCATATTGCTTTACTGTTAGGAAGGTTTCTTTTGTTTACGATATGAGGGATTACTTCTTCTGGGAACTGTCCCAAATTGCAAGGCAACAGGGAGTCTAGTCTGGGGGAGTGTTTCTTATCTGTCGCCTTCAGACAATTGTATAGTTTGCTCTGAATGTCAAAAGGTAGTTTCCAGCTTTATCGATGTAGTCTAGAAACCAATTAAGTCTCTCATACCATGTCAACGTAGAGATCAGTTAATAAGTTTGGGTCACCACTGACGTGAATTGGATTTGAATTGCTGTTCTGGAGGTGAAGGAATAGACATTACATTGTTAGTGCTTTGCAGTTTTAAGTTTTCTCAAAGTGTCCTTCCCGCTCTTGTGCTTTCTAGAGATGTTTGAATAGAATATAAGTATCAGGTCAGGACTGTTCTCACTGGCAGCCTGGAATTTAGGATCCCTTTTCCTGTTCCCTCCTCCCTACCCCAAATGTATGCCAACTTAACATACTTCTAGTTATTCTTACTAGGTCTCCAGCCACTGTCTGCTTTTACAATATTGATTATCTTTTCTACTCTCTACAAGAGTCTGTGGCTTTATAGCTGAGAAACTGAAGATCAAGAGTATTCCTGTGTGTTTGGAAATTTGGTCTGGTCTCACTCTGTTTCTCTGTGGAGTAGTGTCTTTAGAGGAGCAAAAAAGTGATAGGCCACAATGGGATTTTTTTTTTTTCATTAATTCTTTAAGTAATAACACTACAGGTACTCTGTTTTGTAACATGTCAGTGTAGTTCCATCTTTTAAAATAATCTCTTATAATCAAGAAGGGAAGCATTACACAAAGTGTGCCTTCATACGAGACACAGGGAGAAAACAGCTTTCAACGTAAATTTGTAAGCCTGACAAACACAGTTTGCAGTGATTTTACTTTCAGGGAAAAGCCTTTTCAAATAAATAAGAACTTGCTCAAGATTCAGATGACAGTGCCTCTGTAAAAGTCAGATCTGATATTTTGCCCTTTTCTTGACAGTGGTTACAGTAAGTGACCCGAATGAGGTCCGTTCCTTTGAAGTGAGCAGCTTTGAGACACGTGGAGGAGGCTCCTTCTTTCCACCCTTCAAAAATCAATCTGTAAGGATAGTAATGTTCTGATCTTTATAAATGGGAATGGTACATGTGCCTGCTTATGTGTTCTTTTCAAACAGTACCCTTGCCAGCCTGCTTAAATGGACTTAGTAGTTTATCATGTAACATATGCCAAGTTTGTTTTCTGTGATTTCTGTTAATGCCTTTTCAGTAACTGAAGTATATGAATAAACCGATGTTTATTATTATTAAAGGAGTAACAGTATATTCTAAATTTATTGAGTGCTGACTGGAACTTTTTGGTTGGAAGTTGGTTGGGAAAAAATTACTGTCAAACTCATTTACCACAGTTGCAGCAGGATTGCGGTTCCTTCTGGGAACACAGGCATTTGTATAATCTGACTCTGTGGCACTGAGCTATGCTCTATGTAGTGTATTTATGATTGAACAGAAAGTTTCAAACAGCAGCCTGTGAAATTGGATTTCAGATGTAATGTACCATAAATAAGTGCTATAAAGAATGCCTTTAATGCTATAAATCAGTTTTTATTGGTTTCAGCTATCTCATTCTGGTTATTGTATTACCCACAAAATCAATGGGAATCAAAGAGCTGGAATATATTTTATTTTAATGTCCCATCTCCCATGGAAATGGCATATGAGCCCTTAGATCACCTTTTGGGTAGGCTGGGCAAGGCTGATAAATTAGAGGCAATGAGAGCGTATTCACAATAAGGTCTGTGTAAATAATAGCCCTGTGAGACTTGAAATGCTTTGGTACAGCACTTCCTCCCTGTAAGGGGACACTTGCCTATCTTTTTGAATGTCCTTTGGTTTTGTTGTTTCAGTAAATTTAGCAATGTGATTTGTTTCCTGGAGCTCTGGTTTTTAGAAAAATGGCATCACAAAGTTACATTCACCAGATGTTGCTACCATTGCATCTGGAACTAGGAATGCTTCGAGAGCAGGAAATCGGGTTTCTTTGCACCTTTAAGCATTCCCTCTAGCGGAGGCTTGCTTGATCCTGGGAAAAGAGCAAGAACACTTCTAGCAGCAGGTGTGAAGAGTAAAATACGGTGTGTGCTCTGTTTAAGAACACATTATTCTAGTGGAAGGAAGGAAGATCATGCATCATGTGTCAATGAATAGACTTTTAAAACCAGAAATAAATCATATTATCCTGGGAGAGTGGAGAAACAGAAAGAAAAACTGTTTTCTAACTATATATAACCAATCAATTTAAAATATTAGCTATGTTTCCTCTGTGTTTTTCCTTTTCTCATAGTGTCTCACAGTAGGATACCATTAGGAGAAACGTGCATCTCTGAAGCTCAGTTATTTAGGGCTGTAAATTTATGGCAGAGGGCAGAATACTTGTCTTTACATATGTTAGAAACCTTTACTGTGTCAAAAGATGGAAGTACAAATACAGTGCAGTTGGATAAGAATACACTGGTAAATGTCTCTTGGAATATCGTATTGCTTCATGAGGTTATGTATGCCCATCAGTAAAGAGAGCTGAAGAAGGAAGCTTTTTGATGGGTATTAAATATGGGTTATGTACAGTGCTCTACACATTAGCTTTGCATTTTCCCTTGTCAAACACAGTGTAGTTTATATTCTAGAATGAAGAGGGGAGAGTAGACAAAGAGGAATGATCACTGTGGGGCTGTTAGTACTGTGTAATGGGTTGTTCTTTGGAGGGGATAGGATGGTGCTAGGTATAGGAACCAGGAGAGCCGATTTACCCATCTTTGATCCCATGAATAGTGTTAAACTGACTTCAAGTCCAAATTGCTCATGTTGACTTACATCCACATTGCCTCACACTGGATTCTAAGCTTTTATTGCAAGGATTGAATGACATGTTTTATTATTTGCAGTGGTGTAAGCAGTTCTTCTCACTGGAGCACAGAGATGTGTGGCTTCACAAGAGGGGAGTGTTAATCATTTACATGCAGACGTGTTGTTATCTGTGGGAGTAGGTTAAAGAGACAGGTGTCAAACCTGGCTGCTTAATAGGAATGTAAAACATGAATGATACCGAGGAGGCAGAATAAAATGCCTGACTGCCTCAAAGATGGTGATAAAGTTCCTTGTCCCTACAGTAATTTTACAGGGAGACATAATGATTTAATGCAAAATACAAGATAATTAAAATGTTTGGTTTGATCTACGGACCTGTGGTCAATTTGCAGACCAAGTGCTGACCAGCAGTGCACCATGCCATCGTGAGCATCACTCAGAGTTACATTCTTGGTTCAAGTAATGCTGTATCAGGCATAAGATTCAATGCTCTTGTTGCCACTACTGGCTTGTCTTCAACCTAGTACCTGGGATGATTGCTAAGTCCAAAAGAGACAATAAATCTACTTCTCTGATCAAAGAATTAGTCAGGAAATGTCCCAGGGTGTTTGGGTGCTACTAACATGCAAAGCAGCAAGTGTAACTTCTTGTGTTGCACTGGAGGGAGATGGGTGAGGAATGCTCTGAGGATGAGAGCTTGCTTAGAGGCCACACAGGCAAATGAAGGATGTCAAAAGTACTTTGGGTTATGTGTGCAACTAACTTTGTGCATACTGAAGAGACACGTACGATAGTGGGCTATTTGCTTTCTTCTCCTGAAGAAATGTAGGTGTTAGCATCTGGAGCAGAGGAAGGGCCTTGTTCTCCCTCGCTCCTCAATCAGTGATAAAAGAGTGCTTCTTGAGGCTTGTGTGAGCATATATATGGCCTTACTCATCAACTGTATGATGTCATAGAGACACTATCCAAAAAAAGTCAGAGACAGATGAAGATAAATGAAGTATAGGACTAAACTAAAAAAAACGCTCCTTTTACAGTCACATGTGTCACCAATGGATAAGACCAAGCAGTAGGTTTTGACATATCTAGAAGAATTATATGGGATACACTTACACACATGGAATCTGATGATAGCTTTGCACGTGTTCTGTCTTTGATGCAGTCAAGTGCAGTTTGGAACTCTGCAGTGGCCCATCTTCCTGAGAGGAGTAAACCCCTATGCAGTTGCTCATAGCCCTGGCAAGGCATTGAGCTGAGAGCTGTGGTTTAGGCAGGAGACCCAAGTGACCCCTGTCCCAAGAGTGTGGTCCCAGCAGATTGCAGTCTATCAGAAGATAAGATGGTAAACCAGAGAATTTAGGGGATTAGGCCCTTGAGTGGGTTTAAGCACAAGAGCAGCTAGTTGTGACTCCTGTGGTTTCCAGGCTGACAACTGATCTACGATACTGCCATAATGGGAAATGTTTCAACAGACCTTTAGGCACATCAGCCCTTTTTATGGTTGGCTCTGCTGGGCGCTGCAGTCTTTAGACTTCTCATTTTAGATCTGTCCATGGATTTGAAACAAAGACCCATCATTTCCATCTGCTTCTTGTAGCTATGACATCAAGAATGAAGTTATATAAATGACACAAATAGCTATCTAAGTCTGTCCTCAGGTAAAACCGTTACAGTTTCTCCATAGTTTTTACAGTCTTATTTCCCTTCCAACTGAACGCTGACATGCATTCTGATACTGGCAGTCATTGTGAAATCAATGATTTGCCAGTTTAAGAGAACAGGTGGACAGACAGACGGACAGAACCAAACCAAGTTAAATTGCAGGTGATCTCAGCAGGCCCCATCTCAGGTTAACTCCCAGGGATGCATCCCTTCGCTGTCCAAGCTCTGGTTTCAGAGCTATGCTTATTGCTTTTCTGGGCATTTCAGTTAGCTTTTTGGCTGGATGGAGTTAGGCATGGCACTGTAGTACATAACAGTATGATGTTTCTCAGCATTTCCTAGTTGGTGCTTTGGCACAAACTAGGATTGAAAATTACAATGACAAGGAGGTGAACCGAGGCAAATGGCAGATCACTTGATTTTTCAGAAATATCATGTCAGAGCTCTCTAACTTATGAAGTCCCACTTCATCAGTCCATATTTTGAGATACAGTGACAGCCAGATGGCAGAAGGCTGGGGGTGCAAGGCTGTGACATGAGCTTATGCCTCCTAGAAGGGCTGCTGTTGGGACGTTGCCTGCTAGGAAGCACCTCGTTTGCAGTGCCAAGCAGTGACACAGCCTCTTCCCTGCTCCACAGTCCCATGCACTTTTGCATCTGGACAGCTGTGTCAAGCATGTGAAGCAAAAATAAACAAAAGGGCACAGTAGTGTGTGACTAATGCAAGAGGAGCATGCACTGTTACTTAGGAATACAAGCGGGGTGGTGGCAGGGTCTCTGAAGTCGATGTGTGTGCTCTCCACAGGTGTGCTGCAGAAGGACAGAGAGATGAGCTGTCAGAGCAATCAGTGCTGAGGGGGTTACAGGGCACTCAATGCATATTGATTTGCAAATGTGTCAGGGAAAATAAATAATCAGGTTTTGTAGCATGTAATTTTTCAAAGTGTTAGCAACAGTGTTAAATAGCCGAAGTTAAAGCTGACGTGCTAAGAAACAGCCTAACTTGAAGCCTGAAGGACCGATATTCTGCCATTAGCTCCCACATCCTCCCTCATTTTCCCTGCAATTGCTGTTGCCAGCTGCAGAAATAGAACACTTTCCATACAGAGTACGTACTGTTTCAGACAGTTCTAGCAATTTAAAAAAAAAAAAGCAGTTTCTGCTGTTTCATACCCAGTGCTATGCTGGCATGAACACTTTTGAGGTGACACAGTCAAAACTTGTTTAGGTGGCTGAACTAGCTGAAAAGTAGCCCAGCTTGACCCTACAGCCCCTCCAAAAAACCCAAAGTTTTTCATCATGTTCAACTCCTGAGCCAGTTCACACAGGCACACAAATGCCTGATCCAACACGGTCCTTCAGTTTAATCCTTTAGTTTATACCTTGCCTGTCTTGACCTTTTTATTACCTCTCATCCATTAGTTCACTGTTCTTTTATTCAGTTGTTTGGGGTTTCTTTTCTCCTATTAAAAAAAATAATTCTGGGGAGAGAAGAGGAGGAGAAATCACTTCTTTTGCAAGTCGCAGAAGTGATTTTGGTTTTGTTGCCTAAGCTGCTCTGCCTGTTCTTTCTCCATCTGTTTTGAGATGGTTACTTTTAACGAGCAGCACTCAGCAGTTATTTGACTAGGTCTGTTCCCTGATTCTGCAGGGTGGCACAGATCAGAGGCTTTGCTTCTAAGCAGGACACCCAGTTTTAGTTAACAGTTTTTCCCTTTTTCTCCTGTGAAGTCAATGGTATGCTCAGCACTGCAGGGTAACCTTTTTTTCCCCTCTCACTTCTTTCCTTTATCACCACTGTCAATGCACAAGAAAAGATGAAAAAAAGAAGCTTCTCAGTGAGATACGCAGAATCCCTGAAATAGAAACACTGATGTTGAACCAACAGACTCAGCACTTCCTCCTTTCTGTGCTATTCTTTCCCCTTCTTGCTGTTTCTGTTTTCTCCTTTGGATTCTATTTAAAAAAAAAAAATAGAAATATGTGAAAATATTTCTATTTCCCCCTCCTATCTAAAATGGAACAGATGTTTGGATATTGACAGCCTTTATCAAAGTAATTAGTTGCCAATTGAAGAGAAAAAGGTGAGCATAACCAAAGTGGCTGCTCACTGCTCAAAATTTGGTTCTTGGAATGACTTTTGACACTAAGTAGGGATCACAGCAAATGATTTTCAGGAGTGAAACTAAGCAGCCTATGTAAATGCTATGTATTGTGACAGGGAAGAACCGAGTCGATACAGTGGCAGATTTCCCATTGGTGAATATGTGTCACTGGAGTATGCCCTTTCTTTTGTGTGGATGTCTCTGGCTTTGTTGAATGCCAGGCCAGGGAAACATGAACCTTTTGTAATACTTTGGGCGAATGCTACTAAATTTGCCTGTTGATGCTGATAACGGTTTTTATTCAAAGTCAATTGAGATAAAAGTATAGTCCAAATGAGGTCAGCGACTACTCTGTGTGTGAGATAAAATACAGAGAGAAAAAAAGACTGCATGTATAAGAGGGCTTTAAAATGAAGGACTGGGGAGGGAAGGGAGGGAGAAGTAGGCTGAGAAATGGCAAAGTGTGTGCCATCTAACAGGGAAACAGGACAGGGCAGGAAATGCAATGATGCCTGCTCCTCAGCCCCACACCAAGAGGGGAAACAGAAGGCTGACCACCCTGAGGGAGTGCCAAATTAGAGAGAATCATCTTGAACCCATCCAGGGAAAACTGTCTGCTTGAGTAAGCCCCTGCACTGCCTGAGGAATAAGCAGAAGGAGCTGGAGATGTGGGTGAGGATGCAGGGTCATGACCTCATTGCAATTACAGAGACATGGTGGGACAACTCCCATGACTAGAGCACAGCCATGAATGGCTATGTGCTACTTAGGAAAGATAGGCCAGTGAGGTGAGAGAAAAATTAGAGGGCATGAACTCTGCCTGGGTGAGGATGAGAGAGAGACTGGTTGAGTGCTTATGGGTGAGAATTAGAGGGCAGGGTAGCGTGGGTGATACTACTGTGGGAGTTTGCTACAGGCAACCTGATCAGGAAGATGAAGTGGATGAGGCCGTCTGCAACAGCTGAGAGCTGCTTCACAACCCCAATCTCTGGTCCTCATGGGGGACTTCAAACACCCTGATATTTGCAGGCAAAGCCACTCAGCCAAGCACATACAGTCCAAGGGGTTCCTCCAGAATGTTGATGACAACTTCCTAACACAAACAGTTGAGAAGCCAACAAGGACGAGTGTGCTGCTAGACCCTGTGCTAACAAATAAGGAGAGTCTGATTGGAGATGTGAAGGTTGGAAGCAGACTTGGCTGCAGTGACCATGAGATGGTGGAGTTCAAGTTCCCGTGTGGAAGAAGCAGGACACCAAGCAATATCATGACTCTGGACTTCAGGAAAGCTAACTCTTCAAAGACCTGCTTTACAAATATTTGAAAGGTGTATGTCAGGAGGTTGGGACAACACTTTTTTCTATATTGTCCATTGATAGAACTAGGGGTAATGGACAAAAGCTGGAACACAGAAAGTTCCACTTTAAGGAAAAGCTTCTTTCCTGTGAGGATGAGGGAGCCCTGGCACAGGCTGCCCAGGGAGGCTGTGGAGTCTTCTTCTCTGGAGGTTTTCAAGAGCTGCCAGGATGTGTTCCTATGTGACCTGATCTAGGTAGATTTGCTTCTGCAGGGAGGTTGGACTAGATGATCTTTAGAGGTCCCTTCCAACCCCTAACATTCTGTGATTCTAAGAATGGAACAAAGAGCTCAATTAATGGTAATACTTATAATCTTGTGCAATGTAAACAAATAATAAGCTCATTTGGCTTAGAAACTGGAACTTTTCAGACATGTCTACTGAGCTCAGCTTCACACTTGAAAGAAGTCTCACAGCCTCCATTCTTCATCTGTCTTAACCTGCTAAACTGGGTTGTACTCGGCTGACAGAGAAGGAATGTGCATTCAGCATGTCTCCTTAGACTTAAATTATCACATCACACTTTCTGCAAAAGCACTGTGCCGTATTATTTTTCTCCAAAATGTGGAAGATTGGTAATTATAGAGTGGGATCTGTAACTATTATGCTGCCTTTAAAATGGAAGGATTTCTAAAAACAGTTAATGCTGAGATTCTCTCTCTTGTTTGTCAGATACAGAGACTTTGTGTTTCCAAGCTACACATCACAGTCATGAGACATATATTAAGTTCACCTACTTTCACACACTTCACCTAAGTGCCTGCATTAGTGATGCAATTGATTATATTTCTAGTCAGCAGAGGAAGATAGACCCCTTCAGAATTATGTAACTGAGCTGTAAAAGACACTTTAGAGGTAGTTATAGTGCTAAATTAGTCACTTTAACTTAACGATTAAACTTTAGCAAGCTAAATAGGTGCTTAGCTCTTTGTTTCATGTGAAAATAAAAACCACTGCAGAGGATTATAACCAAAAGGAATTTTTAAAATAATTGCTAAAGTTACAGGAAAATCCTCAAAGGAGGTGGCTATACTAGGCATGGTTCTCTAAAAGTTAACACAATGTACTCAGTCTCTGATAAATCCTCTGAATTTATATGGAGGATTGAGAGATGCTATCATCTTCTCTTTAAAAACAAATTTGTTTTATAACCCAGGAGCAGTAGGCTGCAACAGCTATTTGTAATGACGTGCATGACAGCAGCCCTTGGATAGATTCCTCTCCAATCTTGTATGCTGTATATACTAATAAAGTTTAAAACAACCAGAGAGCTTTAGGTTTAGGTTTATGTAAGGATTCATCAGGTAGATAAAACATATTTGCTTAGTGGCTCTGTGAAGCCTGATGATGCGTCTGGGAGGGTGATGCTGGTAAGAACTGCATGTATAAATCAGTAGTCATGAGTTACCAGTGGCCTCATTAGTGCAAGGCTGTTGTGTTTTTCAGAAGACCATAAAAGATACATTTTAATGAAGAATTTGAAGGAAGATGGGGATGCTATTTACAGACTTTGATTGAACTTTCCTTCCCTGTAAAGGGTCAACCAGGGTGAGAGTGCTCCAAAGGGAAATAGCAGGGTGAGTCATTAGGCAGAATGAAAACGTGGCTCATGCTGTCGTTAGGCAGTAGGTGAAGATCAGTAAGGTGAGGTAGATGGGTACAGGGCAATGTACTCACTGAGACTAAATTAATGACACTGGGAATGCAAGTAAAAAAAGCTCTTGAGCAAGCCTTCCTTATCTGTATTCTGGTGGGACCGTAGGACACATTCTTGTGTGATCATGAGGGATGATACTGATCTTGCCATATATCCCATTTAAGGGATATATGAGATCTAAAACTTCAGTGGATGGTCTCAGCTCATCATCTGCGCATCTTCTTGTGGTCACTATCAAGTGAGAAAGAGAGAATAATCTTTCTTGTCCATCCTCACATGGATGTTAGAGGTGATTGTGATAAATTGCCTTGTGGCACATCTCTGCCCATCTCCACAGAGTTACTTAAATTCACAAATGTAGTTGGATGAAAAGTATTCTGCTCAAAACATGGAGTAAAATCAGTGAATTTATACAGAGTTAGGCAGGCTATGACCATGCTTATGTTGTTTAAACACTAACTCAACAGAACTGTGTATTTGGAAATATTTTAAGGGAAACAGGCATGACCATATTCCCCATTTAAAAAAAAAATAGGAGTAAAGGGAAAAAATAGAAACCTGAAGATAATGGAGGAGGTGAAAGCGTCACATATTCACTTGAATTAGAGATTTTATCTATTGTCCTTCAATTCAGATAGAGGGAATAGAAACAGATATCTGTATGTAATAGAGGAACTTTCTATGACGGTACAGTAGCCTACGGTTCCTATAGAAAATAGAAGAAAACTATTGTAATAGCAGCAGTAATGATGTATCTGCAGAAAGCTAATGCAGCAATGTCCTCTGATTTAAGAAGTAATCCAATTTGCCCAGCATGGGTTTGAAATAAAAAGGAATCCTTCAGGTTTGTATAATCGTAGGTAACTGAATATAGCTGCTGGTTAGTGCTTTATCTTTTTTCTCCTACTAGGACAATAGACACTGACCTTAAACCTTTAGTACTTTCACTTGGGAGCACCAAATTGCTACTGCATGTGTAGGCCTGCTGAGAAATGGAAACCTAGAGGGAATCTTTCATTTCTCAGAGATCCATTTTTTTGCTTATATCCCCATACTTAAGAACAGGCACTAGGTCTCTACTTTTTAACAGGAAATTCTATTATTAGAATGCCTAAACTGATTGTTTTAATCAGACAGCTGTTATAACTTCAAAAAAAAGAGAACTTTATTTGGCCTTTTAAGGCTGTGTATGGGGGAAAGCCCAGGTGCTGTGATTTCAGGCAGATACTTCAGGATTTGCGCATTCTTCAAGCAAAAAATGTAGTCGAGGTTGTGTGGTAAGTACAGGTAGATTTCAAGGATATTTATGGTTAGGAAATGCATAATATTTAACTTTTCTATTAGGACGCCCATATGCACTAACTCTATTGTCCTGTAGCTCTTCACTGATACAATCCCTCTGTCACACACAAGTAATATAAGAGAACTTATCACAGAATCATAGAATGGTAGGGGTCGGAAGGGAAAAGAAGCAGGTCAACCTAGATCGGGTCACATAGGAACATGTCCAGATGGGTCTTGAAGACCTCCAAGGAGGAGACTCCACAACCCCTCTGGGCAGCCTGTGCCAGGGCTCCCTCATCTGAACAGTGAAATAGTTTTCTCTGATGTTCAAATGGAACTTTTTTGTGTTCCAGTTTCATCCCATTACCCCTTGTCATATTGCTAGCTACAGTAGAAAAAAAGGATGCCCCAACCTCCTGACACCCACCATTTAGACAATTGTAAATATTAATAAGATCCCCCCTCAGTCTCCTCTAAACAGTCCCAGTGCTCCATCACCCTCACAGTAAAATGTTTCTTATGTTTCTTGATACCTGCTAGTCTTTAATGGGTGTAACAGATAATAACATGGAGCCACGTATGTGTTGAAGATGTAGATACTGTTGTTTTATTGTCAACAAAATGCACTTTCTGTATATCATGAAAACAAACTTGCTGGAAGAAGTGTGTTTCTCATGTGCAAAACCAGAAAATTCATTCTGGAATACCAACCTTGGGTAGTAAGGTGTAAGAGAGTTCTGAGTTTCCAGACATTTTCAGATCTTCCAGTACTGAAGTTGTTGGGACTGGTGTACCAATATGGGTTGATATTCTACTAGGCTCTTTCCATTGTTTGTACTCTCTCAGGTGCCAAATTAATGACAGGATACTGCTGTATTCTGAGACTAATGTTACCTGTGATGGAGGGCTGTATTAAAATGTGGGAAAATCCAAGTGGAATATACCATCTTCTCACTCCCAGGATGGAAAAATCCAGGGAGTAATCACTTCGGCTGTGCAATTTCAAATAATGAAGCTAGAAATGTGAATAAACAATGTGCATCATCTCCAGAGTTGTCATACAGTCTTTTTATCTAACTTTATATATGTCCGTGCAGGAAATCCTCAAAGACTTCACCTCAAGATTCACCTCTGATGCTTATGTACTACCAAGCCTACTTTGACTAAATGCAAACCATTTTTCTTTGTTTTCTTGGAAGTTCTCCAGAACCTCTGTTTTCAGGCAGTGTAGCAGTACAAAGGAGCAGTTCCTTCCTTTGCTCTTCACAGCTGATTCTGATGTGGGCCAGAGAAGAGCTCTCATTTTCTTTGAATATTACTTCTATATTCAATTTAGTGTCTTGGTCAGATATATACTTTGGATTGTTAAATCTCCAATTCCTATTCCTTATAGAACTCCTAGATCCTACTTCCCACAGCAGTGCCCTACTAGGTCATGAGAGAGCATGGGTACTTCTTCTCTAGAGAAGAGGAACGAAGGGGTGGTTCTTATGGGAGCAGTTGTTGTCCTTTGAGAGGAACTCTGTTTTCTTCAGTCACACTTTCCTCCTTTCTCTTGGGAAGGAAGGAAGGAAGGAAGGAAGGAAGGAAGGAAGGAAGGAAGGAAGGAAGGAAGGAAGGAAGGAAGGAAGGAAGGAAGGAAGGAAGGAAGGAAGGAAGGAAGGAAGGAAGGAAGGAAGATTGAGCTTGTAGTACTCCTACATAACTTAAAAATACTTACTTCTTGCAAAAGTACTTTGAAACCAAATCTAGCGGGTAGGCCTGTTTTGCTCCTAAAACTTCCAAGAACGTACATTTGATTTCTCAGTAAACTAATGCACTGGGCATGCTAAGAATTCCTTACATTTCTCCATGCAAAAACTGCTAAATGAAACTTTTAATAGCTTCCCCTCGCCCCCAAAATAATGAAAACTGTACTCCAACCCACCTTTGGGTGCAATGCAATTGCCCGTATGCTGGCATATAGCGTCATTGAGTTGCTGTAGTATACCCTGCTTGACCTTCAACTGCCACTCCAGAAGGATACTGGTCTCCCATAGCTGCTGCATTTATCTACTGCTCCGTGACACTGTCTTGGAGAACCTGGTTTTGGGCTGTCAACCACAGTTCAGCAAAAAGAGCTCACTGAGCTTTCCTCAGGTGGCTCCTTTGAGCTGCTCATGTGTGTTTGCAGCTGTAGCTGTGTTGTGCTGTGTCTTCTGGAAAAAACGTGATCGAGATACTCAAAATAGGCATCAACATTTAATAGATATATTTGACCTTGATTTCTCTATGCTTTGTTTTCTCATCTGAAAGTTTGGATAACACCAGCTGTTCATCTTTCAGGGATATTGTGAGGATAAATTAATAGCGAAGCACTTAAAGTACTTAAGGGATGAGTAATGTTGTAAAGTCTACAAGGAAATCAAACATTCTGTCTTTCTAGCAGGATCTGAATACTGTTTACTAAATGATGTACAGGGTCACACAAAATGCTGAACAGAAAACTGTGCATCCAAATGAGGCAGAGGTCCTGTCTTAGAAAAAAGAAGTGTGAGTCGAGACTTCTTTGCTCAATATGTAAGTGTATGTAGGCACACAAAAAAGAACAAAGATAGGATGATCAACCGTAACTCCGATATCGGCAACTATTTGGCTGCCAACTTGCAGCTTTAACACTCTTCTTATGAGGTGCTATGTTTTGTGAGATAATCTGTTGCATTACACAAACACACATTACATGTGTCTTTGTTCCCACCAGCTTTGTTAATGCTGGAGTCTGTACTCAGAACATACAATGCAGCTGAAGCATGGATTCAGGTAAATGTTAAAAAGGAAAAAAAACAAAAACCAAAGGAGAGTATTGACCTAGGGGGATATTTTTTATTGTTCTTTTTTTTTAGCATCTGCCTTGTAACATGGCATAAAAAAATTTCTAAAAGGTTCACCACTCAATTACGCTTTTCTATTAAATGCTGGGTGCAGAAGCCATATATTTAACAAGTTTTCCACTCTGTTGCTTTACTGTATAAATAATATGTTTTCTGGAAATTTCTAATACATGTCAGGTATTCATGATGAAAAAGCACATTTGTACTTCTAGTTCAGAGATAATTACTTGCCATTAGGATCACAAGAACATAAATTTTATTCATTTCTATCGTCTAACTTGTCAACTCCTTCCATTTCGTCTACGCTCTGCCCCTCACTGACAAGCAGCAAATAATTTAGTCTTCTACCAAAATGATAATGACTGGCAAATGAAAATTTCACTGAAAGGGACAGCACAACATCAGTTGCACTAAAAGAACTTTTTAAAGAATTTTTTTTTTCCAGTGTTAATTCAAGTGCTGTCACCAAAATGAATTTGTTTGACTTCTATTAATCTGCTCTTATTTAGATCCTTCCTTGTTATTTAAGAGATAAGCAGTATTCACTGGTTATTTTGTTCAAAGTGCATTTTTACACACAGTCTTGTAGTCACTTCACTGAGAAGTTGTCTGAGAAAACAACAGACTTTACCACCATAACAAAGTTTCTTCTCTCAGTTATGTCACTTATTTGACATAAAAATGCATATAAATCTGATGAGGGATGCAAATGTCTAGCTTCTCATTAGACAAAGGTCATCCATTTCCATGTAGGATATGAGTTGCTGCCCAGCAATGACACTGATGGTTTCACTGAAATGTTATCTGTAACTTAATCAAGGTTTCCCACAAAATTCTGTTGTCCCATTCGTAGCAAGATCTATGGCATGCCCATACACAGGTCAGTAGAAAAAGATCCTGCTAATTTGGCTATTATTTTTGGTTATTATTTTCTGTTACCTGATATCTGCCCACCAAAGAAATTGCCCGTTTCTAACTAGAGTGTAACAGAAAAGGCTTCTTCCCTGCTCTCCCCTCAGTTCCCCCCCTGCCCCCAGCCTTTATGTTCTTTATGTGGAGCTCTTTCTTACTTCAGGGACTGACTACATAAAAATATTAGAGAATCATTAACTAAGCTGGAATATTGACACATTGACAATGTTTCTATTCCTAATAATGATTTGGGATAGTTACAATATTAGAAATATACACTTCAGATATTGAAGACAATAATATAGAACAATGTTTAATATAAGTAGTTTGAAATCAGAAAAGGTAAAGAAATTCTTTGCCATGTCTGTCGTGTTTATGTAATAATCTGCCAGTGGAGACAATCAAATGCAAATCAAGGTGAAGAAGAACTAGCAGTAGAGAAGCAATTTTCCAGTAATTTAGTCTCTGGCAAAGGTTGCTTAACAGGGAAACCTTGCTAGAAAGAAAAGGTAACATCACCTTTCCTGCCATTTGGTGGTAAAATTATAGAAGAATATCATCCAGTCAGTCCCACAATGCTTTCCAGCTTATAAGTGCCAGCAAGATTTAGAAAATGAAGAGTATCTTCTCAATGTGTATGTGAGATATTGGTATTGTAGGCATGCCTTTATGCTAGCAGGAATACACACACAGCTTCACATTGAGGTGAAATGTTCCTGCTGTGCATCGAGTACTCGCCAATGCCTTAACTAACATACAGTTAGACACTATTAATGTGTATTATTTACTTCAGTTAGAGTTTACTGTGTGGCATTGCATCCATAGTGCAAAATTAATGTAAATGCTTGGAGGAACAAAATGACATCCGATTCCCTGCAAAGATTTTGTTAATACCGTGTTAAGGCATATGTAAGTCACAGAGACTGACAAAGTAAGCAGCCATCCCCTGTCCTGGGGACAGATACTTCTGTAGTCTTCTGCCTCATTCTCATTTTAAATTACCTCACTGCATATGGAGATATTCTTGATAGTATTTTCAGTATTTTGCCGCAGCACTGCTACGTGGCAAGTTAAAATAGAAGCTACAATATAAGCCTGAAGAATTTTCATTCCTTTTGTTTGGTTGTGGGGGGGGGGTTTGTGTGATTTCTAGTCTAGAGAAGAGGAGGGATTTTATTAACATTTACAAATATCAAAATGGTGGGTGTCAGGAGGTTGGGGCGTCCCTTTTTTCTATGGTATCTAGCAACAGGACAAGGGGTAATGGGGTGAAGCTGGAACAAAAAAGTTCCACTTCAATATAAGAAAAAACTATTTCACAGTGAGGGTGAGGGAGCCCTGGCACAGGCTGCCCAGAGGGGTTGTGGAGTCTCCTCCTTGGAGGTCTTCAAGACCCACCTGGACTTGTTCTTATGCACCTTAATCTAGGAGGACCTGCTTTGGCAGGAGGGTCGGACTAGATGATCTCTAAAGGTCTCTTCCAACCCCTACCATTCTATGATTCTATGTATATTACTCAGTGATTTTAATTTTTCAATTTTATTCTCTACATCTGCTTCTGCTCACCATTTTGCAATTCTTCCAGTTCATGATACTCTACTGCTTGCCTGGAAAGGATCAAAGAGAGGAGACAAGAAACAAGTCTAATGCATTTGAAGCAAAGTATGGGGATTCTAAGGGAGGCTTGTGAAAACCTATGGTGTTACAGCTCTATGCCATCCTTTTCTTATTGTACAATAAGAAGGACCATCCCAAATAGTTTTAGATCTGACCAGAAAATAAAAACCAAAACCAAAAACTGAGTGGTAAAATTAGGGACTGTTAGAGGTCTGATTTGTAAGAGTGATAGCAGCATACAAAGTATCTGCCTGCTGGCCTAAGAATCCTACAGTGATTCATTCAAACCTGCTTGTCACAGGATGATGTGGCTGTCATTTGCCCTTGAGCACAAATTACTTCTGTCTAGTCAATAATGAATTTACATTTCTTGCTTTGCCGTAGCCACACAACTTTGATCTTAATGAAAGCTAGAAATAGATACAGATAGGGCACATACATGTGTGTATATGGAAATGAGAACTGAGATTCTCTATTTGCCTGCAGAAACTGGAATTGAAGAAAACTTTCCTGTGTGTAAGTTTTGGGACTAAAACTAGGAGAATTCCCTGTGATGTTTCTACGAAGTAGTTTTAGATATATGCATCAATTTTCCTGCTTGCTTCCTTGCACCTGGCTCCTACTTTCCCACTCCTAGAAGTGAAGAATTTGAGTGCCAAGTCACTCTCAGCCCAATAGATAGGCTGTTACACGATGGGACTGCTTGCTTGGTTGGTTTTGTGTATTTACTTTGCTTTGTTGTGAGTCTCCTGTGTAGAAAGCTATTTGTGCTTTAAGAAACAGAAAATGACAAGTAGGGGTGAACCTGATGGGCTCGCAAAGCCCTGAAATAGAGGAAAGTGGCAGGTTTATACCAAGCACTTGCATGTTGACCTGTGTGATGTTAAATGTGTTTTAAGTGGTCATTAGCTCACATCAGTGCAAAAACATTAAGGTGTTCACATCAAATTTCTGGGAGTGGTGCTCCAGAGATTAAAAGAGTAGGACAGTATTTTATTTCTCACCAGTGTACTGAAAGCAGATTTGTTGAAAGAACCAGTATTAGCAACAGAACTATAACTAAGTTTCCCAAATCATTACTTTTTAATAAACAGTATTTGATCATGTTGAAATTTTACATTAACTTCTGAAAAAAAATTAACTCTTCTGCAGTTATCAAAATGTGTAACTTAATTTACTCTGCTAATGAGAAACATAAATGCCTTTTTGGAGCAACATGAAAAATAATCATATTCATTTTCTTATGTAATCTAAAAATATTAACTGATTACTTCTATGACTTTCCCGTGGTTTCATTCTGTTAAAGGACATAATACATAGTCAATAAAATGACAATTACATTATGAATTTTCTGTTTCTTAAAACATAGAAATCCAGTTGCTTTTCTTTAAAATGCTTTTTATTTTTACTGATTGCATATTCATGACTAGTGCCCCTTTCTGCAAAGGCCCAAGAGTTACATTCTTCTTTTGGGGCCTACATCTTTGGTTTAATGTATAGTATCTATATGTGGAAGAGCCAGAAACAATTGCAGAATCCAGCTTACTGGCTGACAATAGCATGGTAGTGACACGGGAACGTGTCCAGGCAGGCTCTGAAAACCTCCAGAGAGGGAGACTCCACACCATCCCTGGGCAGCCTGTGCCAGGGCTCCCTCATCCTCACAGGGAAGTTTTTCCTTAAGTTTAAGTGGAACTTTCTGTGTTCCAGCTTTTGTCCATTATCCTTAGTCTTGATATACACCTTTTTAACACTTGTATTAATGAAGTCTTCCCTCATTCTCATTTTATTCAGGCTCAGAAGCCCCAGATCCCTTTCCTTTCCTCATAAGAAAGATACTCCAGTCCTCTGATCATCTTGGTGACCCTGTGCTTGGCTCTATCCAGAAGTTCCCTGTCCCTTTTGAGCTGGGGAGCCCAGAACTGGACACACTACTCCAGATGTGGGCTTACCAGGATAGAGGAGATGGGGAGGAGAACCTCCCTTGACCTGCTGGACACATTCTTCTTGATGCATCCCAGGATGCCATTGGCCTTCTTGACCATGAGGGCTGACTCATGTTTGTTTTCCATCAGGACTCCCAGGTCTCTCTGCAGAGCTGCTCTCCAGCAGGTCAATCCCCAGCCTGTACTGGTGCATGGTGATTTTTCTCCTGAGGTGCAGGACTCTGCACTTGTCCTTGTTGAACCTCATGAGGTTCCTCTCTGACCAACTCTCAAGCCAGTTAAGATCTCGCTGAATGGCAGCACAGCCTGCTGGGGAATCGGCCAGTCCTCCCAGTTTGGTGTCATCAGCCAACTTGCTGAGAGTACTCTCTTTCCCCTCACCAAGGTCGTTGATGAAGAAGTTGAATAAGACTGGCCCCAGAACTAAACTCTGTGGAACTCCACTGGCCACAAGCTTCCAATTTGATTTGGCTCTGTTGATCTCCATCCTCAGGGCTCTGTCATTCAGGCAGTTCTTGATCCACTGTCCACTCATCCAAGCCACGCTGCCTGAGCTTTCTGATGAGGATGTTATGGGAGACAATGTCAAAAGCCTTGCTGAAGTCAAGTTAGATGACACCAACTTCTCTCCCCTCATCTAGCCAGCCAGTTATACTCTCTTAGAAGGCTATCAGATTGGCTAAACAGGATTTCCCCTTGGTAAATACACATTGAGTCCCCCGATAACCATCTTTTCTTTCATATGTTTAGAGATGGCATTTAGGATAAATTGTTCTGTCACTTTTCTAGTGATGGAGGTGAGACTGATCAGCCTATAGTTTCCTGGGTCCTCCTTTCTGCCTTTTATGAAGGCTGGACTGACATTGGTCTTTCTCCAGTCCTCAGACACCTCAGCAGTCCTTCATGATCATTCAAAAATGATGGAGAGTGAGTTAGCAATAACATCAGCCAGCTCCCTCACCATTCATGGGTGCATCCTATCAGGTCCCATAGATTTATGGGTTTTAAGCTTGCCCAGCAGGTTTCTAACCTCATCCTCATCCACCAAGGGAAAGTCTACTATTCTTCAAACTATTCTGCTATCCTCCACGGACTGGGGCTGAGGAGCAGGCATCATAGCATTTCCTGCTCTGACCCCTTTCACTGTAGGATGGGATGGGACACACTTTGCCATTTCTCACCCTGTCCCCCGGAGTCCTTCAGTTTAAAGCCCTCTTGATCAAGCTGGCCAGCCTATTCCCAAAGATTCCAGTGCCCTTGTGAGACAGATGTATTCCATCCTGCCCAGTCAAAAGAGAGTCATTGAAGAAAGTCCCATTGTCATAAAAAACAAAACCTTCTCGTCGGCACCAACCTCTGAGCCAGGAGTTGACTTGCATGATTTTTCTATTATTGACAGCCCCCTTTCCTCTGGTAGACAGGATGGATGAAAAGATAACTTAGGCCTCCCTACCCTTCACTTGCTCCCCCAAGGTTCATCTTGACTGAAGTAGCATGAGGACATGTTTATATGTAACTGTAACACCTTCTGTTTCCTAATTGTGTCTAGTTAGAGGATACCTGTATTTTTAATAGATACCAGTACAAAATTCTTAGTGGGACTAAATAAAAATGACACCTGCTGCAACATTCATTTCTGTAACTATTGTATCTAAAGCTAAAAAGTAGTAGAATATGGAGTGGTTAGCAGTGAGTAGATTACTTTAGATTTTTTTAGTGGACAGAATTTGACCTAACATTTCAGTGTGTAAAAATTATATGTGTCAAGATTTAGTTCTCCTTTGCTGCCACTGGCTCATGTTGGATTGAACTGATTACCAGCCTCCTGTATTGGGCCAGTTCTGTGGGCAGTGCCACGAACTATTGTGCTTTTCAGAGGAACTATAACAAATAATCACTTAGTAAATTCAAAAGAAATCATTTTTGTGGTTTGCTAGTAGATCATAAGGAGGTTTTTTGTGAAAATTTTAATAGTACTAGACAGAGGTAAATGGGTTTATGCATTTTACCACTGGCAGCAGAAGCTGTTCAGTTCTATGACTAGACATTGATATGTTGGCACAAGAGTAACTGGATTACTTTCCAGTGTCTTTGGCCCTGGAATAACATTGACTGTTAGGTTAATTTCCAGCATCATTATAAATGTCCATGAAGATTTTACATGAAAACTTCAAATTGGAAGACTGTACTTAGAGTAAAAAAACCCACAGCCCCACCCTGCAAAAAAAGTAATTCTGAATGCTTAAAAGGACATAAATAAACATGTATTTGGATTTTACATTACAAGAAAATCCTTAAACTGATATGCCAATTTGGCTTTCAATGTGAATGTTTTGTATCTAAGGCTACATTAAAATTAATTTTAAAATATTTTTTCCTTAAGTGCTCTTGGCACATGTCTCAATTAATTATGGTAATTTCTGTCCAGAGTGGCAAGATGGAGCCAAGTCTACACTAACCTAGCTTTACCCTTTTTTAGTCTTTTAAACTTTTAACTGCACAGGGTTTCCAGAGGGAGTGAGGGAGTTTTCATATATATTTAATGAAGTTCTCCTGAGTCTTTTTTTACAGAAGATGATGTAAAGGATCGTTGGAATTTTGTTATCTTTTTATTTTCTCTATTTGGTTTATTTTTTCAAAAATTCTATTTTCTTGCTTTTCACTGCATTTCCTCATTTCCCATCTACTTTCCTGAATGAGGGCATAGCTTTACTGTTTTGTCTTTAGGCAAAGGCTGTACTTCCTAATTGACTCCTGAGCTGGAATTAGTGGCTCAGTAGGCTTAATATAGACACGAAATCAGTCTTTGCTAAATTTGACACTTGAAAAAATGAAATGTTATTTCTGCAATGAACATGCTTTTCATTCTCCTTCCTGCAGGAGAACCTTCAGCTCTGAGACTTTATTGTGGAGATATTCCAGGGCACTTACTAAAGGTAGATACACATACACTACCTGCACTGAGCAAGTTTAGAGGACATAACATAGATTGCTGCTAGGGAAACTCAGGATGTGCCGCCAACTCTTCCTAGTTTCTGGAGCAACTCCTGAGCCGAGCCTGTGAAGAGGTAGCAGTATTGACACGCTTTCCCCCTGTGCTCCCACGCTGCTACCTGTATCATCTTTTATCACCGTTGGCAGAAAACAAAAAGCTCCCTATCTACCAAGTGTATAGACATTATCAATTAAATGATTATTTTTGTGATCTTGATGAGAGTTTTACACAAATCTGTCTATTTCTTAATCAAATACAGAAAATTCATTTTGTATGAGATCGTGGCATACAGCTTGCTTTCGAGCAGAACATCGTTTTTCCTGTTGGTTCTTCCTTCTAGTATATTCTTCAGTGGGCCTTCATTTGATATCTGAATACTTTTTTCCATACATTTTTGAGCTTTGATTTTCAGGGGGAGATGATATCTTTTATTAGCTCACCTGACAGATGGAAAAATCCTCAAAACTGGATTTGCTTCTGAAAATCATCTCTTACCAAGTTCTTCTCAAATTATTGAGTTACTTTTCTCACTTCTGTTGTTTTTATGCTGGATCAGCAGACAGCAGTCTATTGCCAGAGTGCATTATCCTTTGCAAACATTTTGGGATGCTTTGCTACTGTAGGATTCTCTGAAACGTATCATGAAATTCTCAGTGATCCTTGGCAAAACAGAAGTTTTTAGTAATTTCTCTAGTATTGGAATAAAGAGGTAGAGGGATGTTTTACTGACCTCAGCATTTGTGAGCATTTTATTTGAAAAGCAGATAATAGATAATTTGGTTTAAGAATTTGCATTGTTTCGTGTCACTTTATTAAAGGAAAAAATACAAAAATCACTTCATTTAAAAAAAAAAATAATGAGAATGTAGCTGGAAAGTTTACTGCTCCAGATTTGTGGTTAAAGTTTCAAAATCATATTGCAACAGAATAGCTGCATTTCTGTGTTTATTTTGTCTATTGGCAAATAACTGTACAAGGTGAAAATAGCCTAACATCTCTTCGTCCTTTTTTAATTGTGACTGGCAGTTTGTAATACATATGCTTTGGATACATAAACCAAAATAACCTGAAAAGGAAAAGAGCTCTCTGAGTTAGACTGTGCAATGATGACTTTGTTTATAGCCCAGTTCATTTACAATTGTAAGTAAACTTGACTTCCACAGACAGCAAAGTGTGAAATATCCAAATTAATCACAGATCTAAGTGCCTGGGGAAAGTAGATTTTGATAGTATATTTTGATGGGTATTAAATGGGAAACAGAAAAGAATGTGGAACAGGCCATTTATGGATTAGCAGGCTAAAGGATCACTTGGCCTTCAGAAAGAGGGCTCAAAGGCAGAGCTGCTATTGATTTTTTTCTTAACTGAAATCCCATTTATACTGACACACTAAAGAGGTTAAAGTCTTCTAGATCCCACTTGCATGTGGACTCTGAATTCAACCGGTTAGTTGTAAAATGCTAGTGCTCCATCAAAGGGGTGAGAGAGTGATGTGCCATTTCATAGATCCTGTTCCACCAAATGGATCCCACAAATTCAACAGAGCTCTAAGCCACAGATGTCGAATTCAACCTAGGCCTGTGAAATACTCTTCAGGTTTTAGATGGGAGTGACCCATTTTCCAGTGAGGCTCTATAAAAAAACATGTGAATTTTGGACATGACACACAGTGGGACAGAGAGAAACCATGACTGTGGGCACTCTTCCTGCAAAGAAGCTGAATAATGAAGACCCCTCCTTCTGGACCTGCCACAAGCTCTGTTGCTCATAGTGGAGTTGAAAAGAGTGTGATATCTGACAGACATCATGATGACTAGCACATCCCAGAAAACCCTCATGGCCGTAGAGTAATTGCAGAATCACAGAATCTCAAGGGCTGGAAGGGACTTTGAAACATCATCTAGTCCAACCCCCTTGCCAGAGCACAACAACCAGAGCAGTAGATCACACAGGAATTCGTCCAGGTGGGTTTTGAATGTCTCCAGAGAAGGAGACACCACATATAACCTGGGCAGCCTGTTCCAGTGCTCCCTCACCCTCACAGGGAAGAAATTCTTCCTTGTATTTCTTTGGAACCTCTTATGTTTCAGCTTGTACCCATCACCCCTTGACCTGTCATTGGACATCACTGAGAAGAGCCTGGCTCCATCCTCCTGACACCCACCCTTTATGTACTGTAAACATTAATGAGGTCACCCCTCAGTCACCTACAAGCGAAGAGTCCCAACTCCCTCAGCCTTTCATCACAAGGGAGATGCTCCACTCTCTTAGTCATCTTGGTGGCCCTGTGCTGAACTCTCTCCAGCAGCTCCCTGTCTTTCTTGAACTGAGGGGCCCAGAACTGGACACGACATTGCAGATGCGGTCTCACGAGAACAGAGTAATCCACTCCTTAAGGGAATCAGTTTGTTGTATGCCACTGATAAAGGCCTCAGGAGTATATGTAAGGTACTAGTAATATACGTCAACATTACTGGCACCACAGTTAACCGCCGCCACCAAGGATTCTGCCTCTTAGAGACGCTGTTGCCTTGCAGTGCTTGTCTCGCCATTTCAGGCCATACCATCTCTGCGCATGCGCCCGAGCCCGGGGTCGAGGAGCTGCGACCCTCACGGACTTGTAGGGACTTTCCGAGACCCTCCCGAACTTTCCAGGAACCTACAGAGACCTTACTGGGCATGTGCCAGTGAGGGGAGCGTATAGAAGAGCAGAACGAAGGACAGTGTGGGTTTTTTTTTTTTCCTCCCTTCACCAGCAGGACGAATTCTCGGAGCTCTCAGACAAGCGACTGCCAGGCACGCTTCATGTGGACACACGGTGGTGACTATTGCACCTTTTCTCTCTCTCTCACTCTTTTCTTTCCTTTTCTCCTTTCTCTGCACTTTTCTCTCTCTCTTACTCTTTTCTTCTGCCCTTTCTCTTTTCATTGTTGATTTAGCAGGTAAAATTGATCAGTGCTCGACTCAGTTTTGAGTCTTAATTCTGGTCCCGAGAATATATGAAACCTGATCACAATAACCTGTTTGATTGGACATCACTCAGGAGTTAAGCCTAGCCGCCCCCAGCCACCCAGAACTGTCTGAGGTTGCTTGGAAAGCAAGGAGGTTTAACTTCTGCCAAATTAAACCCAACAGAAGATTGTGACAATATATAGGGAAGTATATAAGTATACTTTCCACTTCAGGACCTTATCTTGAATCTCAGGGGAGAAGAGTTAAGGACAAAGTAGCTTCAGTGATGTGGTGATATCTACAGTGAAAATCTGAACCAATAACCACTGACAATGTCCTGTGACACTTGGATGTCCCACTGTTCCTTTCACCTTGCAACTGAAGGTGAATGAAGCTGACTGAAGTATCTGATTTACAAAGGGATGTGTGTTGCACCAAAAGGTCCTGGGTTTTTCCTGGTTCAGTTTAGTAGAGGATTGTTGTATTACTGTTTGTTTGGGATTTAATGGACTAGGTAAGTTAATGGTGAGACAGACTGGAAATGGACTGAACTGCTAAGCTCAAAGGGTTGTTGTGATCAGTTGTAGAAAGACCAACTACTGGTGTGCCTCAGGGATCAATACTGAGGACAATACTATACACCTTCATCAGTGCCCTGAATGATGAAACAGAGTACATGTGTGAAAGGTTTACAGACAATATGAAATAGGAGGAGTGGTTGATACACCAGAGGGTTGGTTTGCAATTAAGACCTTGTCAAGTCTGGGAGGACTGGGCTGGAAGGAACCTCATGAAGTTCAACTAAGGGAAGTGCAAAGTCCTGTAATGACCTGGATTTGAATGTGTTTTGCTGGATAATGTTGGATTAACAGGTAGGTGAGGATTTTCTATCTTATGACTTAATTGCTGTATTATGATCGATATATTATTCCTTTTTTGAGTTCAGTTTTCATTCTCAAGCATGCCAAACTCATTGCCATGCAGTACAGCTTATCTGGTTTTCATGTTTCCCAGTGCAAGACCTTTATACAAAGCCAGCCAATATTTTCACTACAAAGAGGTGAGGAAAAAAACTTGTGTCTGTCAGCATTCCTAGACACTTCAAGCAATTAATTCTCGAGGCTTTTGACTTAAGTGAAGTATGTCTTTTCTGCTGGTTCCCTATGACTTGGTGTCACTCTCTGTTTCTCTTACTCTTTCTTTTAAAATCTTGTGTGCTTAAATATCTTATGGAGTACAGATGTTGCAGAGCATTGTGCACCTTCACCGAGCAGGCTGGGAATTTTTCTTAGTTACTTCTGTTGGGTTTACATTGCTGTGCAATGAGAAGGAATGATAAGCTACTGCCCAGTGTCAGAGATTTCATGGCTGACTTCAGGGGAGAAGAGATTTTTAGAACTGCATAGTCTTTGTATTTTAGAATCTGTTTTGGATAGGATGAGAAAATCTTGTCAACAGTTAATAATCCTGGAGATGACAAAAATGAGCAGAACTGTGAAAGAGAAATGTTTCTGCATGCAATGTTTATTTGAGCTATATAAATTTTTCCCCTCAGGGGACAACGTAAAGCTGTAAGTTCAAAAAGGCACTGAACAAATTAATGAAAAAAACCCTGAAGTTCCAAGTTGGCCCCTCTGGATTAGGAAGTACATGAATCAAAAGTTGCATACTAGAAGGGTATCCACGCTTACACTTCTCTATGTGTAGCCCTCACACTGACCTCTGTGAACCCTTTGATCTGACCGTACCGCAGTCCTTGTGTGAAATGAGCTGGCCCCATTCAAAACCTGAGTCCTGGTTACTACTTATAACTGCACTGCTGCTTGGTCTTGAGCATTGGTGCAGGGCACCAGTCATCTGGGCCTTGGGGAGAAGCTGTGAACACACTAAAGATTTTTCCAAGTGGATGCTGGGCAGTATCTGTTGGATTCAGTTGGAGCATAACTGAACAGTATGAACTGTGCCACGTATAAGGACCTGGTCATATTAGGTCAATAAGGTGCAAGACTTTAAAATCATAAGCAATTTATTGAAAATAAAATGGTTCTTAATGTCTTAAAATATGTCCACTTTTATGGAGGCCGTAAACTTAAATCTGGAAGGATAATTTCAGGTACCATCAATGAAAACAGTCACAGCTATTACTTAAGTTTTTCACAGAAAAACAGGAAAATAATTGCAAGCAAAAAAAGAGTTTCATGTAAATACCAAAACATCTCAGTAGAGCCAGCACACCATAGGTAAAAATAACTTTCTGGTATTCTTCCAGATTTGCATTTGCATTTTGAGTCAGTCTGTACACATTAGAAACAAAGCAAAATTAGAAGATCAGAAGTGTACAGCAAGGCTCCAGGAGTTTAGTTTGGATAAAAATGTGTAGATACAATTCCTTCAAATTGCAATCAACTCCTGTTATCCTGTCAATGTAATATTTGACTATACGCAAACACAGACTGCTGCAATGACAATTTTATACCTTATTGTACAACTCCAGTCAGTCCTGGTGTTTCAAAACAAGTCAATTTGTCTTGCTGTAAATACAAAAAGAATTATACAAATGTCTCTTTCTGCTTTATTATCCTGGAAATCCTCATAGATCATATGAAATGTTTCATGTGTGACACGCCAAGGAGAAAAACAGAAAAAGAGATGGCATTTAATTTGGCTTCTTGCTATGTTTACCTCTATCTGATGTGGGATTAAGTTGTCATTTATGCAGCTTTAACAACATATTTATTCCTTTTGAAGCTTGTGAAATGCAGGTCGGATGAATTGCATTATATTTCCTGAGTTTTCTCAGTATTAGAAGTTATTAAAAGGAGTGCAGTAACTACTTGAGAGGAAAGGCAAGAAAAATACATCTCAGGAAACTAAAACTCCTCTTGCTGAATGTGACATAGAGAATATCAAAATAGCGTATTCAAAACTTATTACTTCTGAATGTTTATGTTTTGGTTTATTTTTCTCATGGCAAGCCAAGAAGTTTGGTCGAGAGGGTGTGGCGTACAAAGAGTTAAGCGAGTGGCTGTCAGCAATTTAACCTCAGCTGACAAAGCAAGAGACCATAGTGAAGATGCCTTAGCAGTCAGCTTCAGGGAGGTTGAAGGCTGATATGGAAGTAGTATTACAGAAGTGTTCAGGATCAGGTATTTCTTTAAGCATGTGGAAGAAATGAGTAAGAAATGGGCATTACAAAGAATTGAAACCATCTTTGTCTTTGACTGTTGCTTTGCTTTGTGTTTTACATTGTGCTATATCGTGTCTTTTGTTTGCAGCCTTGCCTTCTAATTTCACTGTGGTTCAACTTTAGCTATATCCACGTCACCAGCTGCTCATATGTTTGGGAGGCATATTGCATTTGGCCTCCAAGGGGCTGAGATAGGGAGTTTCTCATTACCTGTTGGTGCACAGAGCAGAGTGGACAAGGAAATTAAGCACAGAGCAATGTGCTCTGAGATATATGGCTGTTGGCCACAGAAACAAAAAGCCTGCACCAAAGTAGGTGATCAGTAATCACCATGGAATACATCTCTTTTTTCTCAGCTGAAATATTCATTGCTGAAATATTCATCTCTGAAAGGCATGGCTCAATCCTGAACAGGGCATTTGTATAAAAGTCCTTTTGGTTGATGGTCTTTCTTTACAGCAAGAACAGTTTGTTTTCACACAACAGCTAATTTTTAAAAGTGTGTTATTCTGCAAAATTCTTACTTGCACTCTCCTATTATTTGCACGTTGCACATACTTCAGTAGTATTTGTAATGTATGCACACCTGTAACTGTTTTTACTACTATAGAATTTCCATATAATAAACACTAATTTTCCTATCAGGCTGCAGAAGATGTATCTTATAGAAAGAACAATCTTTTTCTATACAATTAACAGCAAAACAACAAATTCCTTGTTTGCCTTGATAGTTTTCTTTATCAGCCCTTGGGCTACAGGTAATGCTTTGTTAGTACGTTGAACGAATAACTAGATAGTCATTTTACTCAGCTTCTGTGGTTTGAAAAATGTGTTCCATCCAGCTTTTGAAACTTTTTTACACAAAAGTAGAAAAATGGACAATTTAAAAAGTTAATAACCTTATGTCCTATGACCAGCATTGGATTCTCTCTCACTGTGGGGACGGTGTGTTCAGGCTTTACTCCTTTAACTGTGCCTGTCTGTCATCTGTTCATGAACTGCATTACTAGAATCCAGGTGAACTTCCAGCTATATTTAATGTTACACAAATAAATGAAGAACTGGAAAGTGTTATTTTGTGTTGGTTTATAGTGCTGTGAAAAATTACTGCTAGTAGTTGCCTTAATCACATGCAGTAATCAAAAGACAAAGCTGTGCAACATTGAGATACTGATTTCAATCAACAACAGTTAAAGAAAAGACAAAAAATTAGTCAAATTAAAGCTCTGAAAGCAATCCCTGGCCCTGCCTGCCTGTGTGTGACCTAGCAGCTATATAATTAAATAGGGTAGCACATATATACGTAGTGAAAAGTTATATCTTCCTGTTTCTTCAACATTATGATTTTATTTTTTGGGGAAAAATAAAAATCCTGTTACTGTAGGATTGATTATAAGCAGAACTGTAAAATAGCTGGAGAGATCTCAAAAGACTTCCAGTTGTAGCAGCGACTTTGTTTAGCCTTTTGCCTGTCATCCAAGATGGCAGTTTCTGATTTTTAACTGACAGATGGGAGCAACTAAATAACCTCTTACAAATGGAAGGAATTGCTCTTAAAACCTTACCTTTGAAAACTTGGAAAGGTTTACAGTTGCAGAATATCAAAATAAGTAGGGCATTCTTGGAATCATTTTCCTAGAGCTGGGTGAACTTGTGAAAAACACTTTGACCGTAGGCTTGCCTTATTCTTCAAGTGCTGTCAAGTCCATCAAGAGTGTGAGATATTGCAAAAGGGGGAAACTAAAACAGAGTCAGGAAAAGAGAGGAAAGTAAACGTATAGAAGTGTTCTGAACCCTACAGTTTAGCAGTAAAGTAGATATAATTATATTTGTGCTGTGTGTTCCTTTTGCAAACCTACTAATGCTTTCTGATTACTCTGATTTCTTATTCGGCATTTCTAATATAAGGAAATATTACAAGTTTTGGATGTCTCACAGAAGCATTTACATTTGCTCGGTCTAATTTTTCTATTGCTTAATGCCCAAGCAAAATTGCATAGCTGTGAGCAAAACCAAAATGTAATTGTGTTAGTGTGTGTGCTTGTTATTTATTTATAATATCTCTAAGGCCTAGTCATGATACAGTGCCCTGTTGCAACAAGCACTGGGTAAATGCAGAACAGAAATATTATCCCTGCCCCGAAGAATTTGAGATCTAATTTTAAGACGAGAGAAGAAATGATTTCAGAAGAACAAGGAAGAGAATGATACAGTATGGCTACAGTTACTATTACAGTCAAGACTTCAAACAATAGTAATAATATGATAAACAATAACCTTTGCACAAGAGCAGAGTACCATCTTCCTAGTTCTTTGAGGCTGGGGACGATGGAGGACCTTGGGAGGAGATTTGAATGGCAGTTTTATGTTACATTGAAAGCATGTGCAAGGTTTAGTGATCTCCTGAATAACCACTCTTGAAAAAAACAAAACAAAAGTTGGAGTTGAGTCTGCTGTGCAAGTGGTGGATCCAAAGTGGTGTGGTGGTGATAAGAAGGTGCAAGGAAGCATGACATGCTTGCTTAGTAATGCAGAACCTGCACTGGCAGCTGTAGGATAGATAGGGACACAAACTGAGGGCTTGTTTTGATGCTTAACTTTAGCCAGCTACATCTGACTGAGTTGGTTGTTGAGATTCCTGCTATAGGTGATGCAGAGAAGCAGCCACTTTGGGGGCATAACTCATCTGGCCTCTTTAAAAAGCTGACTTGGGGGTAGGTGAAATGTGTCCTAAGAGGACATATTTCTCTTTTAATGAAAAGGCAAAAAATGACCATCTGAGTCTAATTGGCTGCACTTTAGACATCTACAGTGCAGATGTGTCTAAAGTGAGGTGAGATGATTCCTAGCTGATGAGACAGATGGGAAGCACAGGTTTTAGAGGAGAAAGAGAGATACAGATCATGGCAGTCAGATTAACTTGTATTTCTCCATGGAAAGTAGGACTGAAAGGAAGACAAAAAACCAAAACAATTTTCATTTGGTATATTTAAAAGAAATCAGCAAGATTCTTTGTGGTGAGAGAAGCAGAGACAGGAAATTCTGTAGGATCTTGAGGAACAAATTCTAGACATAGAAAAGGCCTCTGAGACTGTCAGAGTGGAATTCCTTGAAGTTAAAATAAGGTATTAAAAGGAAGTAGAGGCTGAGTGCTGATGGTGCCTGGAAAGGAAGAGCAAAGCAACAGAGGTTTCTGAGAGAAGCAGAGTATATGGTGAAGGTCAGTGGGCTTTTGTAAATAGAGGAGATAGCCCCAGGTGCAGATCAAATGAAGATCTCATGGTGATGGCAACAAGGAACTATGGCAGGCCGGGCAGGTGGAGGTGGAAGAGTGTGGAGCAACTCATTAATGCTTCATGCAGATAAAACATGTCATTGCTATATTTGTACTCTGATTTCTGGTCTATAGTCATTAGTGATCATAGTCTGGATTGCAACAAGCTTCCAAAGTTCGTGTAACTAATAATAACTCTTATGCAACATTTTAGTTTGGAAGAACTTTAGGAGCAACACAGATGAACTGCATTTTCTTTATATGTCAAGGTGAAAAAAACACCCCATTTTTCTGTGACTTGGTTAATTTTTGGTTACAATAACTTAAGTCAGTCAGGAATACTTACTTGTCCTGCTTTCCTCAGCTGTGGTAAGCTGCTTGATTGAAGTATTCTGCAGATATGTAGATAAAATGAGAAAAAATCATACATACTGAATTAATAATTTTTTTCCCCCAGCATATCAGGTTTTCCTTAGTTTTCCTTACAACTTTGTAATGTATGATATCAGTATTTTTCTTCTGTCCTTCCCTGGGCAGAAGCTCTCCAGTAATCTTAACATCTACCAGCTTCTGAAATCAAGCCTTTAATTTTTAGTGACAGAGGCCTGGAAGAGAGATTACATCCAGAATGAAAGCAATGAAGAGTGACAAGTATTTTTTTTTTCATAATTAAAGTGAAGTATTTAATAATATAGCATTAACTATTGGGATTGGAGCTGAATCTTTTTAAACATGAGAGAAAAGTATCTGGTAACAAAAAAGGCTAAAATTGAGCAGAGGACATAATTCTAGAAGACTTCAGGGACACCTGCCTCTTCCCCACTGCTTTCAGGGGTGCTTTTCTAGACACCTAAGATGAAGTTTGCAAGGCTGGCAGCATGGATGCTGAAAGGTTTCTTTGCTTCTTGAACTAGTTGAAAGCTAAGACATAACTTTGATTAAAACAAATTGTTGTCTCTATTGTATTAACCACTATTATACCTGGCTGCAAATTTATCATTTTCTGAGGTGATATTAATCACAGGGCGCCTGTAATGTGCTGCTGCTTATCCTGAACAAATACAATTAAACTACATTAAGATTCCTTAAGGAATTGTTCAAGTACAGGGATTCCTATGTGATTATTAATGGTTTTTTTTTTCCACTTAGGAGCAGATGTTCAATCTTCATCTTTTAATTCGTTTTTCTAGTACATGCTGTGTGACATTGAGCTACAGGTTACATAACATAGCGCATGTGTTTGGCAGAGGTTTGAGCTATTTATTGTCACTCATGCCCCTCAGGTTTTGCTTGATTCCTTGTCATATAGGACTAGGAGTAGGGTCATAGAGGTTCATATAGCCATGAGTTGTTTGTTCCTGTGTCACTAATGCACATACTTTCATGTTTGGAAGACTCATCATTTGGCTTTGTTGAGTGTAAAAGGAGTGGTTTTAGAATGGTGCATCTTCCATAATTCTTGAACTGGAAGCAAACAGCATAGCTTCTGCTTTAAGTCAACATTTTCCTGTTGGGAAAAGGCCACTCAGGGCATGAAGGCTATTGAAGCCGCTCTTCAGAGAAGTTCAGTTGCACACTTATCCAAGATGACAAGCAAGGATTTAAAACCATAGGCTGCTGCTCAAAGAACCTTCACTTCTCTTTACACAGATTTGTCATAATGACTCCATGGAAAGTAAGAGATTTAGTAGTTTCAGTTTCACTTTCCAACACAAAACATAGCTGTCACAGCAGAAACTTTTAAGATTATTGGCTTTGACAGTAAAGACAAAATACAAAATTCCTGGCACAACGTAGTTTGTCAGTTTAAAATGACAGCTTGGTAACAGTGGTTTCCTCATGGAAAGCTATGAGAAAGGTGGAGAAAAACTATCTCCATCCAAATCTATCAATTCCTGCGGAAATGGCTTTGATAACATTTTATAGCCACAGGAAGATGACAGACAAACTAGCAGTTCTTGAAAGGTTGGTTTCAATCCCGTGAAATGCTTGATGGTTTGCAGTCAGGAAGAGTGATAATGAAGTCCAGATCTGATGAGCAGCAACACTGCTTTCCTCAGATGTTTTTTCAGGGTTAAATCTGACTTGATTCCCCTCCTCAGTGAGCACTGAATATGAAGATGAAGTGGATGATAACCATTGTCGGTTGAATATTGCATTGCTTCTGGAGTGACAGCTTGGGCAAACTTGCTGACTTAGATGTGAGTGTGATAAAAAGAGATAAAAGGACACGTGAAGCAGAAATATTTTCAAGAATTAACGAATACACTGTTCTCACCCTTTGTTGGCAATTAGTGCTCTACATGTGTCTTATATAAGGAAGACAGAGTAATAACTCGGTGTTATTTTTGTAAAATGTGAAGATGAAAAAGAGGACAAGCGAGTGAGAACTCGGAGTGAGAATAGTGGTAGCAACATATGGAGCTTAAAAGCATGTCTTATGAGAAAATAGGCTCTAATTCTCTATATTTATGCAATGTAAGTGGTATTACGATGAAGTAGCTGCTGTTGCTCTGCAACTCTGCCATGCTGTGTGGGAAGCGCAGCACTTTCCCAGCTGGCAGCACGAGCAGAGAGTGTCCACTAGAAGAAGGTGAAGGGAGATGGCAGGGATGAAGGCCGTAACTGTCAGCTGAACACTTTCAGAAAGTTGTGTCCTGGCTCAACTAATTATAACTTTCCTTTCCTTCTCTGTTCACCTTCAGGCAATAATCATTAGGGCTGCAAGAGTGTGTTTATATTTACTGAGAAACAGTGAATTTGCTGAACAGTGTGATTTCAGGTCTCAGAATGCATCAAATAATTGTGGCTGGAAAAAGTCCAAGGCTTAATTGGAGTTTTCTTTTTGTTAATCCCATAACTAATTTAGTGATTAGGGCCTTCACCCTTGATGTGGGAGAAATTTATTCAGTTCCTCTCTCCACCTCGGGCACAAACCCAAGATTTCCAAATCTGAAATACACTTAAGCACCAGATCTTGTCCTCTGCCTTTCCCACTCAACATGATTTCACTTTGGATAAGAGAACAATCACTTGGATAAAGACTGAAATATAATCACCTAAATTAGTATTTTTCTTCTTGCTGTCTGTTTCATTTGCTGTAAGGCTTTTTGTGCAAAAAGAAACTGCTCCAACAAAATATTGAGGACATTATTTTAGGCTCTCATGTAATATTCTGCTCTAGCACCGTTATTAAGAAGGGAGGCTTTGGCAGAAATTCTTGCTCTGAAATAGGTAGAGAAGGGATTTCCACCTGATTCTTTTACCTTTAAACAAATTTGCATTGTTGAAAATGTTTTGAGGTGAATAAGGTTCAGAGACATCTTTAGCTACTTCCTAGTAAAGTGTAAGGGGCAGGTCAGAGGCTGTCCTGAATATCTGTGCCTTAGTAATTTCCAGCTGATTCCTTCACATTCCTGTTCGGCTGTTAAAGCTGGGTTAATTAATTTGAGGTGGGGGAGAATAAATAGCTGAAAGGTGTTGAATACTTCAGACTTTCTTGCATCATCCATTATGTGTTCTCTTTTCCTGTTACAGAAGTAAACCCTATTTCTTTGTCTATTTCTTGGAACTCATTAACCTTTTGTGTTGCCTTTTATGTCCCTTACAAACTGTAATCTTGTCTGGCGTCATAACCTTTCTACTGTTACTTCAACATGCTGGTGCTGTTCCTCTGCTCTTATCCTTAAATAGGTGTCCTTATTTAAGCTTTCTCTGTGTGTGTGTGTACACACACTTATTTATTCAGAAGTCACTGAAGAGCTATAAAGGCAGTCGTATTGTTTCATCATTATTCTCCGTACCCTGCCTCTTTCACTTTTCATTGCTGTTGTATTTAATAAGACTCTTTTAGCTCCCCAGAACATTTCCATCCTTTATGCTTCTCTCCTAGGAGACCCTTTCAACATATTCCCTGGCTAGGTGAAATTCCACTTTTCAAGATGGTTGCCCTTCTGTCATTGATTCCTTTCCTTAAAATAGCAGGTTCTTTTGCTTTGTTCTCAGCCTCAGTGAGCTTCCTTCCACTTCATTCTCCCAATTACTTGCCATTAATATCTGTCAAATCTAAAATATTTGCTTCTATAGTAGCTTCTTTCATCTTTAGGAACAATCCCCTAACCATTTCCACTGGCTGTAGAAATCAATCTCTTGCCTTCTCCTGAAATAATAGCTTCCCATATTCCTCATGATCTTTACCTTCAACCAAGTCAAACTTCTACCTTCCACCTCTCACAGAAGCTGAAAGTGAGAACATATTTTGGGGATTTTTTATTTTGTTTTGTTTTGTGGGTTTTTTTTACATAGGATGCAACATCCCTTTTTTTCCTATACAGATATTTTAGTTTCTGAAACAAAGACTGCTGTATGCTTGGGCTTTTTACTTTTATGTATTCTTTTTGTGCGTGGAAGGATTGTGCTGCTGGACTGTTGAACTAATTCTTCATTTGCAATAGGTAAGGATTTTAGCCAAAGAAATGCTTAAATATTAAACACTTTATTTCCTTACAGTTTTCAGAATAGGTTATTAAAAGGTCCTATCTTTGTTTGTATTTCTTGTGAGCTGTTAGTAATTACAGTGGGTTTAAGAGAAATGAAATGTTAATTAAATATCTGAATTGGAGGAGAAACTGGCTAATTAAACAATATGACCATTTGTAGTGATTCCTGTTGCACGGTAATGCAATTTAGAAAAGAAATTAGTTTAGAACTATTTTAAAATAATTACTGGAAACAATTATGTGTTGGTGTTTGCTTTGCAAAATACGCACCATGTAGTGAAAAATCTTTGAAATCATTTCACCTAAACCATATATGAATGGAGAGAACTTTTTGAGACAATGTATTTGAGGTGGCTATCCAGTTATTAGTAAAACATCATACATTTCTCCTGGATGACATTGCTTTCTCCAGGTCCTACCTTCAACCTTGACTCATCTTACAAACTATTGTTCCAAAAGACAGAGTGACCTCTTCACCAGAATAAAAACAGGCAGTAGAATGATACTGCAGGTTATGTGACTGTTCTTTTCTTTATTTATGTCTTGAAATGATGCTGTACCGGGCAAGCAAGGTGCCTGAAAAATCTCAACTGCATTATTCTACCAAAATAATCTCAGTTATACACTCATTCTGGGGAAGGTGATAACTCTGAAAATAGGTGATGACTCTGTTTTACCAATCGTTCTACCATCATAATATCCAGTATTATAAGTTAAACCATGGACTAAGCACTTCATCCACTGGTATATCCTTTTCTGAACAGCTGAGCACTAAACATTCTTTTAGATCCAGGTTGCGTCTTGTAGGAACCTGTCCCATCCTAGAAATCTCAACCATTTTACAGGTTTGATAAAACGCTTCTGACTGCTGCTTGAAAATACAGAAACCAAAATATTTTTCACTCTTTAGAAGCTGATGATGTTTTCTTCTGATCCCAAGCCAACAACAGGTGTACAAGTTAACACAGAAGGCATCAGAATTGTGCTAGCCTGAATTAGTTTGAATAGAGAGGTAAGGCAAATGCCACATGAATTCTCTTCTCCTCTAACGAGTGTCATCTCTGTTGACTGATAAAATTATTTTTAAAAGAGCATTTCGGACTAAAAGCACAAAAGAATACTGATATATACTTGTATTCCTCCCTCTCTTTTTGCTGTAAATTCTGTGAAGGCCTCCATCTTACAATGATATGAAACACACTTTGTTCCTGTATCAGATGTCATTTTTAAGCAAAAATAATATTGTCTGTAATTTTGGGTAAATCAGCAATCTTGGTATTCCTCCCCATTTTGCTGTTGTTTATGAAAAAAAAAGATCTACCAAAGCTGAGGAATCCACCTTTTCTATCCTGCTCTTCTAAGAATACGATCACCATTGGAGTTCTCTGGACTGTGACATGTTCCTTCTGCAGTTCTGGTTATTCTTACTAGCATTGCTTATGGTTTTTATTGGAGCAGAGACTCCACCCCAGTTTATCTTCAAACGTATCTTCTAAAGCTGGGAGTTGCTTGAGAGGGAATGGGATTGCTGTTTACTGGTGGCTCCTGATCAAAGTAACATTTCTAGAGAACAGTCAGAAATCCTTCCGCTAGTGTGAAAACTGAAACACTTCCTACTCAAAAAGAATGGGATCAAAGAGGCAACACTCAGAGGCTTCTCATTAAATAGTACTTCATGAGGGAGACACAATGAACGAATTAATTTGTATGTAGATCTAATAGTAGCATTGGAAAACAGGTGTCAAATAGTCAATTGCCCGACCAGAGCAAAATTATTTGGGACTTTTCTGCCTCCCATCCTCTCTTTTTCAGAATCCCTCCTTCCCCATGCGTGGGTGTGACTGCTTGCCAGGATTTAGTCGATTATGATTTATATCAAAGCTGTGTTTTTTGAGTTACATGATTTAAGTCAATGCATTCAAAATTCATGACGCTAATTTGCTCTGGATTCTGACTTGATAGCAGATGCCAAGTTCCTACCCAGAAGAAATTTTACAGCTCAATTCCCTTTTCCCTAGCTACAGGAAAGTGAGTGAGCAAAGGGTCAGAGTTGATTAGATTTACTAGCAAGTCCTTCTGTACTGCCTGTTTTGTTGTGGTCTTTGTTTCCAATTCAAGACAGATGCACTCGAGATGCAAGATACAGAGCTGTGCCTTCTTTATGTAAGGTATGTTGTATTAATTTGAAATAAATGAGACAATGCAATGATCAGAAAGCCTGATTAGTTAAGGATTCATGCTAATGAGAGGAAACAGGATTTTTGCATCTGGCATACTTTCCCCCAAGTTACAATAGAGAATGTTTCTCTCCTGAAAAAAAAGCCCACCTTTTCCACAGTTGTTTAATATTAATCTAGGCTTACGGAAGGTGTCAGGTTGTCCTAACCTCCAGTTTTAATTTAGACAAACCAGCAAATGGGACAATGTGCCCTGTGAGTGAAAACTCCAACCACCCATACTCCTTTAGTCTCTTCCAAAAGGCTACCATACTCTGGGGTACTTCTTATAATGTAGTTACAAGTCTGGAGAACTGAACAGCAGCCTCCAATATGTGAGTCTGGTCACCATACTTTCAGGTACAGAAAATAACATTTCTGTAATGCAATTTGACTGCCATTGGGAACTTTTTGGATCATGCCGGCGTGCTTAGTTGGGTGGGTATAATTCAGGCTTCTTCAAATGACTGTAATTACTCTATCTGAGTTAATGAAGCAGCCATTACACTTTATGAAGCAGAGATTTATAATTTCAACACCAGTGATGCTTAGAAGACTTAAGAAAGGATGTTCAATGAATTAAGGAAATTTTTGTATTAAAATGTAGTCTTTATACATATAATGATGCTGCATAAAGAGGCAGAGTAGCTGGATCCATCCCTTCTGTTTCTTATAAGAATATTGCGACTTGCTTTTCTAAAGCTGAAAAGCAGTAGATGTAAAAAGTGATGTAAAAATATTAATTAAATCCTTTTCCAATATGTGCACAAAGTTCAGGTCTTCCAGCAAGTGCCAATGATCACTGAGAGTGACAACTTCATGCTAGCAAGAGACAAAAAGCAAACTCATATACTATTTGTATAAAAGAATTAAGAACTGTTGTCTGCTTGATCTTTTCTTGGCCAACTGGAAAAAATTGCTCAGTGAAGAATGTTTGCCTTCAGTAGGCCATACTCTTTCAGGCTGCAGGTAGACACCAGAGAGACAGCGGCCGGTCATGCAGGAAGCGATGAGGGGGTGGTGCATCAGGGATCTGGAAGTGTTGTGTACCTTCTGTTCCCAAATATCTCGCAGTGCCACTTGGTTTCCACTTGCAGTCTTTGCTCCTGTGAGGTTTGTTACCTGAAAGGTTACTGAGAACCACTAACTTTCTCAAAATCTCCTGACCATTTTTAGTTGAGGCCCTCAGTGCAACTTGGGGAAATGTGTTTCAGACCTGTAGGAAAAAGCACAGTCAGGCAGTGTGGCAGTAGGATAAATTTTTAACCTATTAGCTCCTACCAAGAATATTCAGTTCTGTAAGAGAACTGTCTTTGAATCTCTATTAAAGTGTAAAGCTTCAGCGCTATAAAATGATGTACAAACTAGCTCAAGTTCAGACAATTTTGACTAGGCAACAGATGAGTAAAAGAACAGAATGTAGAGAGAGAGAGGCATAGATGATAAAAACAGAAGTCAGTTTTTCTAAACTAAACGTCAAAGTAGTCAATTAAAAATGCATGTGCATCACAACAGAAGACTTGCTGATAAGAAGGAACTGGAGAACAGGAGCTGGTAATTTCCATGCTTTCTTCACAAGCCTAAGAGGAAAGGAAGAAAGATAAGAAGATGGCTTTAAAAAATAAAGAATATATTTTTTTAAATGGTGAGCTTGTGCTGATGGTAGTAAAAAGGTCAGAGCTCACAGTAAGAAAATAAATTGGATTTCTTTTGTCTTTTCAGGCAAACAAAAAAATTCCTTTTACCATTTTTACTTTTTTCAACTTTCCTGTGGATATTTATAACAGCAGAAAATGAGCTGACAAACTACATAAAGAAATACTAAAATTAACTGTCTTTTTCACTACCTTGCTTGAGTCATTGTCAAGTAAGATTTTAGTTAACAATATCTAATATTTTCCCACAGCTTCATGATTTTTTTCAAGTTCACTGAACCCACTGAGCATTGAAATTCTCTAAGCAGGTCTCTGATGTTATTAAATTTGGCTATTACATATGTGCATCTAAACAAGGGCAATATGAACCTATATTAAATTTTGGCTAAGTCATGCATAATTCCTCAGAACGTCATATGGAAATGCCATATCCTTTTCTCTTCTTCCTAAACAAGGCGCTGGAGCACCTGTACTTTGACATAAATCACTAACTCAGAGCATCTCTGGCTGTGATACCTCAGGCTGAAAATTAAGACTCATTTGGATTCCTCATCTGGAATTGAAATATGTACAAGTTATAGTAACACAACTCAGGTTTTCTGGTGAGCTCTATTCTTGTACAAGGGAGCTTCTAGAAACTCTACTTTACATGGCAGTATAATGTACTGTAAATATTACATGGATCTTTCATTCATATTTAGAGGGAAAGGTGAAATTCAGTAACATTTGGGATGATGTTACAAAGTCTAGAAAACAAAAGGATTTAGGTTTTTCCAAATTTATGAATGATACTGGCCTCCTTTGAGAGGTGAGTCAGCTGCATGACTTCAGCAAGGCTTTTGACACTGTGTCCCGTAACATCCTCATCAGAAAGCTCAGGCAGTGTGGCTTGGATAAGTTGACAGTGAGGTGGATGGAGAGCTGTCTGAATGACAGAGCCCAGAGGCTGGTGATCAGTGGCACAGAATTGAGTTGGAGGGCTGTGGCTGGTAGAGTTCCACAGGGATTGGTTCTAGGGCCAGTCTTGTTCAACATCTTCATCAATGGCCTGGATGAGGGGACAGAGTGTACCCTCAGCAAGTTGGTTGATGACACCAAACTGGGAGGACTGGCTGATTCCCCAGCAGGCTGTGCTGCCATTCAGCAGGATCCTGACCGGCTTGAAAGTTGAGCAGAGAGGAACCTCATGAGGTTCAACAAGGACAAGTGGAGAGTCCTGTATCTGGGAAGGAACAACCCCATGCACCAGTACAGGCTGGGGATTGACCTGCTGGAGAGCAGCTCTGCAGAGAGAGACCTGGGAGTCCTGGTTGATAGCAAACTAACCATGAGCCAGCAATGTGCCCTCGTGGCCAAGAAGACCAATGGCATCCTGGGATGCAGCAAGAAGAGTGTGGCCAGCAAGTCGAGGGAGCTTCTGCTTCCCCTCTGCTGTGCCCTGGTGAGACCTCATCTGGAGTCCTGTGTCCAGTTCTGGGCTCCCCAGTGCAAGAGGTTCAGGGAACTTCTGGAGATAGTCCAGCTCAGGGCCACCAAGATGATGGACTGGAACCATCTCTCTTATGAGGAAAGGCTGAGGGAACTGAGACTGTCATCTTGGAGAAGAGACTGAGGGGGGATCTCAATAATATTTACTAATATCTAAATGGTGGGAGTCAGAAGGTTGGGGCCACTTTTTTCTGTTATATCTAGTGACCGGACAAGGGGCAATGGAAAGAAACTGGAACGTAAAAAGTTCCATTAAACGTAAGGACAAGCTTCTTTACTATGAGGGTGAGGGAGCCCTGGCACAGGCTGCCCAGGGAGGGTGTCGAGTCTCCTTCCCTGGAAGTCTTCAGAACCTGCCTGGATGCGTTCCTATGTCACCTGATCTGGGTGGACATGCTTTAGCAAGAGGGTTGGACTGCATGATCTGTAAAGGTCTCTTCCAACCCCTACAATTCTGAGATTGTGTGAGACCTGCTCTAAATACTAAGGTAGCTTGATTAAATGTATTAAATTAAAAGGTAATCAATATACCCATTTGTTTGGTAGAAAAGAAGCTTAATTAGGTTGATCTGTATTATTCCTACTATGTTCCAATTACCTAGTCATTCTTTGTCCAAGGTAGACTTTCACCCGTGCTGGTACTAAAATCTGGTGTCTACCACAGAACATCTTGTAAAAGTTCTGAAATAATTTTTTGTTTCAAAGCAACAGTTCAGAGTGATGCTGCACATCACTCTGGAGAACTATTTTTATTGAAAATGAAAATGAAATTATGAAGGAGAAGGCAACTGAACTATTTAGAGTCGGAATGACACCTGAACTAGTACTAGTGCTGCTCTAATGGTGTGGAATGCAATTTGAGTGCTCTTCAGGTTTGATCATGCAACTAGCAGCAAAATGTTGAGATAAATATCGTATCTTTTCTGGAGTGATTTTTTCTCTTTACTCTGGGGCCAGTCACTGTAACTGTGACCTGTGTGTACTTGCATGAAGCCGCTGGAAGCCATTTCAAATTTCTCAAGAGACCACCATGAACCTGGATGATGCAGCATTTTGATTTAAAAGCTTTGCTCAGATAATACCAATGTTGTTTGGGAAAGTACAGCTACCATGAGTGTAACCACTACAGACAAAACTGCATATAGACTTCTTCAGAAGAGGGTTTTCGTGATGCTCAGAAGGATCAAAACCAGAATTGTTACAAACCAGAGCTGAGCTGTGCAGGAAATAGCACAGAAATGAGAAGGGTGAAGTGGCTTAAACAGAAAAGATCTAAAGTCTTTAATGATAGCTTAATGTAGCAATTGTTGTGATAAAGTAAGCAGGGATGTTTTAAGTGATTTGATTCTTCTTTGTATTTGTCTTCAGAAGAAAGAAAAAAAGAAAAGGAAAAGACTATAAACATATCTAGTTTTCTCCAATTGAAATAATCTTTCACACTGAATTTTGAGTCTTCTCTTTGCAAACCCAGAATACTCTTTATGTTGAACATTAATTCAGATGGTTTAATCATTAGCAAGTTCCAATCAAATTATTCTGTTTAATTTTTATTATGCAGAAACCCTTGATTGATATATTTAATATTTGCTCTAATATGTCACACATGGTTTATGCCCTTACAATTTGGTTGGAAATCAGTGCTTAAAAATAAAAACTAGAATTTTAAATAATATTTTTAATGATTGCATTTATCTTATTACTGTAGCTCTGCCTGTGTCTATGTTTCTCTTCAAAGCAACAGTTTTACTCAGTTTCAGTATTGTTTCTAGTCACTATTGGGTGAGTTTTCTGGATGTCTAAGCCTCTGTTAATGTAGAGGTTTCAGCAGTGTGTCCTGGCAAATCAAGTGTGAGCATTACACTGGCAGCCCTTCAAAGGAAACAATATTCTCTAAATTTTACATGTTGGTAGCCCTGTTGTTGTTACGATTATCAGGAGAGCTAATAAACTGGCTAGCAGGCAGAGTTCTGCTTCTTTGAGCTATAGCCTCTGAGAGCCTTTGCATCCTCACTACTTGGGGGCCTGCCTTGACATGAAGCACCAAACCAAGGAGTGTAACCCTTAAAATTCTGTGGTTCTGTGGCTTTACGGCTTCAGAGCCTGTTGGGATGTGTCTGAAAGGTCTATCAGGTGCCTATGTGTACCGTTGCACACCTATGAATACTTGTGCATGTTCTTCATGTTTTGTATTTACTAGATCCCTTATCTTCCCACATAATTTGTATTCATGAGTTGGGAAAGGAAGATACACTCTTCACCTTTCTCAGTTCAAAGTTAGTGTCTTAACTTTAGATGAACTTGTGCAATCAAAGAAGGTGTGCTCTTGATACCTGCTAGCTGTGCTGAAACCATAAGTAATTAAGGAAAAAGCTCTAAATAAAAACTAAATGTTATAAATAACAGCATTGCTCCATTCTAAACATTAAGTTTATATAGCAGCTTAAGGGATTATAAGATGCAGTGATACCTACGGAACTGTATTGAACCCCTGAAATTTGGATTTCTCATATATATATATCATTGTGATATGATTTATTAATTTGATTCAGCAACTTTTAACTTTTAAACCACATTTGTGTTACTCTAATAAAGGACTGTGAGTTTGAAATAGAGCAGTTTGTCATAATTACCCATTTATTTGTCAGCAACTGTATTTTAAAAAGAGGCTTTTTTAGGTCATATATTTTTGTCCATCCTGACAGGAAGATGATTTATGGAGTGACTATTATGCTTTGGGCACTTTTATAGCACATTTCATTTTATGGGCTGTGGAGTGTTTGTTTTGTGACTTTAAACAGCATTATGATTTCTGTAAGCATTTTGTCTTCATGGGCATAATATAATCAAATTTGTATTTTGAAGCCTATAAAGTGATTACAAGAAGAAAATGCTGTGTTATTGCAATGGAAAGGCAGCTGTCTTTGATAGATGGCTTACTGAAACATATGTGTTTGATTTTGGGGATGAGTTAGTGTCTTTGCTGAGCACTTCTTTACAGGCACATTGAGCATTCAGATTGTGGGTTTTTTATTTATTTACTTAACATCTTCGTGCAGTTGGCTGTGTTATAGTAGATGTTGAAAATAAGTTAACTTCATGTGTTCTGGAGTTCCTCTGTTTTTTTGAAGAGGTTTTTTTTTTTTCCCAGTAGGTCTGATTTATTATCTGTGACCTGCTTTGTTAGAAGCTCAGAGTTGCTTTGAATGCATACTTAAGTTTAACAGTTGGATCCTCAAGGTCTTCAAGCATTTGGTTTTGTGTTAATTTACCTGCAGGGGACTATTAACTTGTCTTATTAGCTTGAGGTCATTATTTCCTGTCTGAGTGAAATGAAACTCAATTAGCATTCTCAAGTGTTTCAAATGTTAATTGGGAGAAAAGGGAAAGAAAGAGAAAAAGAAGAAAAGAGAACAAAGAAATACAAAGACTTTGGCCTTTAAAATACAAAGCTGCAGATCCATTTGCAGTTACAGCAATGCAAAACTACCACTAAAAATTTAATTTCATATAATCATAGAATGATAGGGTTAGAAGGGACCCTTAGAGATCATCTAGTCCAACCGCCCTGCAGAAGCAGGTCAACCNGCCCCAGTTCCCACAGTTCTAGCACGTAAGAAAGATGCCCTAGTCCCCTGGTCATCTCGGTGGCTCTGTGCTGGATTCTCTCTCTGGAGGTTCCCTGTACTGGTGTGTGGAGTTTTTCCTCCCCAGGTGCAGGACTCTGCACTTGTCCTTGTTGGACCTCATGATATTCCTCTCTGCCCAACTCTCAAACTAGTCGAGATCCTGCTGAATGGCAGCACAGCCTGCTGGGGAATCAGCCAGTCTTCCCAGTTTGGTGTCATCATGGAACTTGCTGAGATTACACTCTGTCCCCTCATCCAGGTTGTTGATGAAGATGTTGAACAAGACTGGCCCCAGAACCAATCCCTGTGGAACTACACTGGCCACAGGCCTCCAACTCGATTCTGTGCCATTTATCAGCACCCTCTTGAGTTCTGTCATTCAGCCACTGAATTTTCTGGAGTTGATTTAGGTGCACTTACTCGTGACTTCAACTGGAATGACAACCTGTCAGTAGATGCCTGTTTTGCAAGGGAGTGTCTCTGCTTCTTGTAGAAATGTCAGTCAGTGACATATTTTTGATTGGTTTCAGGAGAGTCGGTAAAAAAAACATTAAAATCCTGCACACAGATGGGTGATGCCGTGTGTATTTGCATTGTACCTGTAAAGCATTTATTCTTGGTACACAGTGTTTCCAGGCACCCAGAATGGCATCCATACCTGTGATCTTGGTGCCTGAGTTCTGTTTACAAGATATTGGGAGGGTTACAGAAGAGATCCACAGTACAAAACAAGGCCTTAAATTGAGTAATGTAGGTGCTGCAGTTCAGATTGTATCTTGAATTCTGACTCTTTCCCAACTTAATTGCCAGCTTTGAGCCATTGAACGATCATCCCCAATCCTCTCCAGATGTCTTAGATGCAATTCTTTGAAAATTGGTTGGTTTTAGTCTAAGGATGTCCAAACTGGGAGAATTGGCTTGTTTGGGTTTAGGGGTTCTTTGTTCATCCTCCTTTCTTTGGTTATGAAATAAAACATTTCAAAATAATGCTCTATTAAAGTTTGAGTACAAATATGTGACCAATCATAACTCTGAAAAACAGTAGTCAGCTTAACTGCCCAGAAAAAATTCTGGGGTACAATGCCAAGTATCAGACAGAGTGTTTTGCCTTTAATAGCATACAATACGAAGACATATATGTTTTGAGGACCTGACCTGGGCACAGATTGCCTAAATCCTTTTATGAGGCTTATGTCAGGGAGCACAATCAAGAACCTGTAGGGGCTGCAGAGCAGAGGAGGGCACTGACATGGCTTTGAGTGTCAGGGCGCAGACAGATGTGCATCTGGAGGGAGGACAGTCAAACCCTGGCGTGCCTCATTCTGTATACACTTCTTTCTGTGATTTTCAGCATTAACTATTTGGAGACCATATTGACAGGTATAGGTCAAGTTGCTAGCAGATTTGTGACACCTAAATAACTTTTGCTTTTAGCCTGGGAAATGAAGCTGAGTTGATGATGTGGTCAGTTTTAGGAAACATGGTATCAGTAGTTTCACCTTAGTCTGTTTTATCAGCTGCCATATTCCTTAGCCTCGCTGTCTTGCTATTTTTGCAGCTTTTGCACATCTACAGGGATTTACAAACACAGATATTTTCCCACTGCCAGATTCCTATGTGACAGTTATGGCCGGCATTTCAAGGTGTCTTGACCAGCAATATTTTATTTAATTCAAATATCAAACATGAACTCTAAATAAAAGAGAACTAAGTTGGATCCAGAGTGAGGGTAACAACTGATTTTAGATTATGGGTCTAATGGATTTTATCTGTGAAAGACTGATCCTGTTTTGTAGCCTGTGGAACTTTCTATGGAATTCTGTTCCTTGGATAAAGAACCAGAACTGATATTTTCCAGGCAGTGTATAGCTGTACAAATTTAGTTGGTTAAGAGTCTTAACAACATGCTTACTGCACATATTTAAATATCTTGTGTTTAGTTTTTAATGTCTTCTATTTATACAGTTTTGTAGGAAAGAAAAAAAAACCTGCTAGCTGCGGTTATTTTATGTGTTATGAGAGCAGAAGAGTGTTAAAGGTCTTCCTTTCAATGCAGCTGCCTTCCAGAGATTGCTCTCAAAATGTTGGATCATATTTTCATTACTAGCTCAACTGTTTTCACCTCTTGAGGCAATGGAAAGTTTCCTATCAAGCAGGAGTGATTTAAGGCAATATTCGGTATCCTGATGTTTGAGAATCAGTTGATTGTGTGTAATTAGTCAGTCTCAGGAGTACATCAGCAACCTTTCAATGAACACCGTTTCTCCCTGTCATCACCTATGACTTCCAAGTTTGAAACTGATTCATCATATTGAGGCAAAAGTGCTTATCTGGAGAACTGAGTAATAAATGGGATATGTAACTTTCCATCTTAAGGTTACTGATTTGAATCCAGCCTTAAAAATTAATATTGTAAAGTTATCTAACTATCAAATGGGGAACTAAAATGAGAGTGAAATTAGTGGGATCCAGGGTGAAAAGGTAGAATCCCTAACTAGTTGATAGGCACAGTCATTGCCTGAGGATTTCATTGCATGCTATTTTGTTTAACAGTGCCAAGGTTGAAAAGATCCTGATGGTAATTTTCTTGTGGTAAGTCTAGTTGCGTCATTTTCTTATTTTCTAAATGTATGTGAAATTACTCAGTAAATGCTTAATTTCTGGATTAATATGTGTATGGTACCAAGCTGTGACCCTGTAAGGAAAAAAAAAAAAGTATATTGTCTTAAGAGAAGTAGAAAAAAAAATGAGATGTGGAAATAGAACAAATTGTCTCCATGTGCTGAGGGAACAGCGAAGGCTTTGATATTTCTTAAAGTAATGTCATAGATCTTACTTTGTATCATCTTGCACCCTCAGTGCATTTACAGCCATGACCATAGAGATACCAGCTGTGCAAAATTCTCAGATTCTGGAAATTGCCTTTTTGCAGAGTGCCTTGGTCTATGTGAATTGCCTGCCAGTTCTTCCACATGTACTAGCAGATGAGGAATACTGACAAGATGTTAAGCTTAATGAGGTGAACAATGACTAAGCAGCCAAGCGTGTTGGGAGGATATGAAAAGAAGGGGGTTGGGAGCAATTTAAGCATCTAGTTGCAGACCAAGAGAAACCATGTCTGGGAATATGAACATTCAAGACTTGCAGAGAATGCTCAGAAGAGAGAATGAATGAGGAACATGTTTTCCATGGGCAGGTTGAGAAGTGGTAAGGAGGAGAGTGTTTTCCTGGTACAGACAGGAGCAGTCTCCACCATGACTTGGAAACGTGGGAGGAGTCAGTAAAATGCTCCCAAATAGTAAGAGAAGTGTGAGAGTATGTTGTATGTTTTAGCATCCTGCACCAGCCCTATGTATGCAGTCACCTTTATAGGGCACTATAGATGTTATACTGTCAATTAAGAGAGACAAAGAGATTCACATTCAAGGAGAAGAGTGTGCTTGTCAGAATTGTTAGGTAGAGGGCAAAGAAAGGTAGAAAAAGTCCAGAAGGTGTTTATTGGATAAGGTAGTAAAGGGTAGGTAACTTCTGAATCTTATGTAGAAGCCTTTTTACATACATCACTCTAGTCATTGAAAAGGGGAAAAAGATCTCGTGCAAAGATAAAAATGGAAGTAAATGACTTTAAAAAAGTTGCACTTAAATATAAGAAAAAACTATTTCACTGTGAGGGTGAGGGAGCACTGGAACAGGCTGCCCAGGGAGGGTGTGGAGTCTCCTTCCTTGGAGGTCTTCAAGACCTGCCTGGACGTGTTCCTATGTGTCATGATCTAGGTGAACCTGCTTCTGCACTGGGGTTGGATTAGGTGATCTCTAAAGGTCTCTTCCAACCCTGCCATTCTGTGATTAATGAAAGACTGTATTTAACTTGGCACTTGACCATACAGTGCTGCTTCCTTCCTTTCTTATCTTGTATCAGTTCTGTACACATTCATTGTTACTTTGCTCCTTCTTTATGTATTGAATACCTCACTGTATTCAAATGGATCTGTAAATGGGCACTGAACCTTTTAGCTGGGAGGAGGACAACTGCTCTTGTTGATAATATAATCATAATGCAGTAGTCTGGTTTGAAGATAGCTTTTAAGATATGAAAGGCATCTAATGTATCTTCAAAAGCTGCCTGCTATCTGCATTTTGCCTTACTAATGACTTACGCAAGTTCCCTAAATAAATTCTCTGGACTCTCATGTGTCATCATGAAACTTACTTAAATCTAGTGACACTAGTTAAAATTTCAGTTAGAGAACGAGATTGAAGCACTGGTGAAAGGAGAAAAGAGGCTGAGTGGAACAAGATTGAGCCCATAGAGAATATCCTTCATCTGCAACGGAAAGTGAAGATTTCTTCCTAAATACAAGAACTGACCTGTTCTGCAGCTGAGCTGTCATCAGCTGCTCAACGAATACTATGTCATTTAGTTCATGAATATAGATGGCTGATTCCTCGGAGCAACTGATTCTATTAATACAAAGCATATGCACAAACACCACTAATAGCAGAAGTCTGCTTAGTTTCTGGTGGTTTGACTTTATTCACCAGAGGGAAATGGCAATCTCAGAAGAAAAGGATGCTGACAGTAGGGTTCCTAAGACTACACTAGTTTTCTTTAGTAAATATAGACTTCTGAAGAGGGTGGTAATGAATTTATGCACTTGGCCAGTTGATTTGAGACCTTCCACATCTCTTAATTTGGAGGCAGCTGGTGAGAGAGTTTTTACTCTGAGTTCATTATGGAAATTATTATACATTGGGATGATTATCATCCTTAAAGTTAAACATTGTGCATAAGTGCATTGCGGGCTGACTGACAACAGGAGAAGATGGGAAACTGACCTTGAGATTATCTGAAAATAGACACAAATATGTTTCCTTTTGTCTGTATGATAAAGTGTGGAATAGGAAAAAAAATCTAGGAGAAAAAAAAGTAGAGCATCAACTGTAACAAAAAAATGCAGCAATATAAAAGTGGATATAGTGAATCATGAAAGCATGGTAGAGTCAAAAAATCTACACTTTTGCAGACATTAACAAAGCTTTTTCATATGTATAAGAAAAATTAAAAGGCGTAGAAGCCTACCAGCAGGAAAGCTGAGGCAAAATCTTCCACACTTTCAGTAGGAGCAGGAGGAACTTCCCTTCTGTGGCTCTTGAAAACCTTTTGTGTTTTTCTCTCAAGTGACAAGAGGTTCAGCTTCCCAGGGTATTACTAGATGGATTCCTTCTTGAGTCAGCAGCTTGACAAGAGAAGGTTTACTTAGCATCCATTTTATTTCAATACACTGTACATTTTAGCTTCTTTCAGGTGGCTTTCAGGAGAAGCTAGCCATCTGTGCTGTTTCTGGACTTTGAGCTGAAATCTGCTCCGATTAGTCTCTCCTGCCTCCCTGTGACTATGCAACACTCCTGATTGCAGAAGGTCTTCACAGCCAGACCTTTTCAGTCCTAGACACTACCCCACTTTCTGACACACCAAGTGCTGAGGCCAGGCTCTCCCCACACCTGGTTCTATGTGAAAGTTCCAGCTAGTTCCCACAGACCTGCCATAGGAGCCCCGCAGACATGCTGCCCAGACAGTCATAAGACATAGGGGAAAAAAGTAAAAGGGAGCAGAGGGAATACAAAGTGTAGAGAAGGAGGAGGAGGTGCTGCATGGTACCAGATCAGCTATCTCCTGCATCTATCACTGGAGAAGAAGAAATGTGAGAGGAAAGGAGCAGCAGAGAGAAATGGGTATGTACTGATCATACCCACACACACATACACTGCCCCTGTGCTGTAACTGGAGGAGTCTAGAGTGAAGTTGAACATGGGAAATTGGGGCAGAAATGGCTTGGTTTAATGTCTGTCATCTTCCTCACTACTTGACTCTATTTTAGTTGTCAATAAATAAACAGTTGAGGCTGTTTTGCCCATGATGATAATTGGGAAGTGATCTTCCTGTCTTTGTTTCAACCTGGTACTGCCAAAGCATACCAGAGAAGTAACTGAGCAGCTGCTTCAACAGAGCATATCAGAGAGGTAACTGTCTCATTACAATGAAGACCGTGAGTGAAACAGAAAATCCAAGTCATTATAACCAGATGTACACACTGTCTGAAATATTCATTCTGCTCTTGTGGGAAGACTGACAAAACCAGAAGCTGTCAAGACATAATTTGTGCCCGAGATGACTTGTGACCAAATAAGGGTAAGTGGATTAGGAGTACATCTCCCCAAACAACCATCAGAGACTCCCTTAGACTCCCTCCTCATTTAACTGAGTCTCTGTTCCCTGGGGACATTGAAAACCACCTGGATGAGTTCCTGTGTGACCTACTCTAGGTGGTCCTCCTCTGGCAGGGGGATTGGACTAGATGATCTTTTGAGGTCCCTTCCAGCCCATGAGATTCTGTGATTCTGTGATATGTGACACGTACTGCTTAAGAAGTTTTGTTATGTATTAGGCTTCATAGAAATAGATATAAGATAATAAGATAGCTTCTTATGCAAGAAACTGAATATGCATCTTGTAACTGTATAAATCTATGAAGCTTTTGAAACTCAGATATGCATGATGGGTGGAGAGATCCCCCATCCACCCAGTACTGCAATAAACTAATACTGGCTTTCTAAACTATTACAATAGGTTTGGAGGGTGATCAGTCATCGTGGTATTGCTAACAAACCCATGAGCTTTCTCATCGGATTTTGTCCCCCTGTCCTGCTGAGAAGGGGGAGTGAGTGAACAGCTGGTGGACATTTGTCTGTTAGCCAGGTCCAACCGACCACAGAGCTCTTGCATAAGTTAGAAACAGGAGGTGCTGATGCTGGCTGTGAATGGTATCAAAAGATGTTTATGACTCTAGTTATTGTGTGAGACCTGCTGTGTGCGTGGTGGTCTCGGAAACATGTTCTTGTGGTGCACTTACAGAAGACAAACTAAACAGTGGGTAAGGTGGCAGCCGTTTGTAATGATCAGATGTGGGTTTGGCCACAGACTTCACAGTCTTTGCTCTGACTCTGCAAACTGGCAGGCTTGCTCTGCCTTTGCTACAGCCATGTTGTATGGCAAATTAATCTGCCTTTGCTATTCTCTGCCTGCCTCTACTTACTTTCCTGCTGTTACAGTCTCTGTCTCCTCTGGTACACCAGTCATACATATTTCTCTTAGATACTTATCTCTTATATTCTGCCTAGGGATTTTTTGCTGCCCATTCTTTTGCTTCCTCTGATCAGCTGCTTCCTACTCTCAATGTAATATGTCAGATTCAAAATTAGTGTATTGTTTATTGTATCTAAGTTGTAAATGAGGATGTTACATAAATCTAAGTCATCAATACAATTCCATACTGTCCTTTGTCCTTGTTTCATATTGTTTTCACTTGTTTTCTGACAGAAGTTTTCTATTTGTATTGTTTTAAGGGAATTTTCAGTTTGTATGCGTTGTGCTCTCACTAACTTCTGAAAATATTGGTACTGTTTCCTTGCCTTACTGATTATTTAATTAAAAATAAATTAAAAACCAAATTTCTTTTTTTAACCAAGTTTGAATACTTTTGGTAGCAACAAACACATAAGCTTTTGCATAAATAGTTTTACTTCTAGTGATGTGGTCAGGGAAAACAAGTACGTACTTTAAATATAAAATCAATGTTTTCTTTCTTGTATCTCTGTCTGAAATCAGCCTGTTAATAGTCAGAATTAGTGTATTATAATTGGAGGTAAATACAGAAATCTTGAAAATTATTTGCATATATTCCATAATATATGTTCAGCTCTGTGTTTTTATGCATGTATATTTTTTGAAGTATGGAAAACACAAAGCACTAAGCTCTGAGGATGGGCTGTTTGGCAGTGTTAGATTTTCGCCTGGTATTTTGTTCTTTAATTGGGGAAAAGGCTGAGGCTATTTTGCATTTGTGTGTGACCATTGTGGTATTAATAAAACAGAGAGGTGGTCATTGCAAATGAAGCCTTTTTTCTCTATCTGAAGATAGACCAGAGGAGCAGAGTGTGAGTGGCATCTAGGAAGAATTTCTATCCTCTTTAGGGGATAGAAATTGAGTTCGGTAGATAGAGAATAGAAATAGAGTGAATTATTGAGTTCAGTAGTAAAAGTTGTAGTGAATTTAACTCTGCAAGTATGAAGCCTGTCAGAGGAAACCACTAAAGGAGAGACTTTTGTTGAAGAGTCTTTGTGTTGCTCCTTCTCTGACAGGAAAGTTCCTTAATGACGTAGGGATAGCTGTGTGGAATATGTTTCTTAAATGCTTAAGGTCTGCAAGGTCCTTGCTGGCCAGGTCTGTCTGTTTGACAAAGTAGGTTTGATGATGTCTGAGGTGAGAGAGCATGTAAGCTTGTTACTGTCTATAGCTAGGAAAGTTTTTTTCCAGTAAAGGGGGGATTTGTGCTGCAAGCAAGAGCCTGAGAGCTATGGAGCTCAGCAGCAGAGTTTTACACAGAAAGAAAGTTTGTGCCATGTGGAAGTCTTTGGGGATTAAAGACACTCTGGAAGTAAACAATCAGGAGCTGCATTTCTGTAATGTTCCCCTTGTGGGAAAGGGAACGGCAGCTGTAGTTGCTTGATACTGTTCCCACTGTAATCACTATCACATCAGTGCATTGAGCATTCATTGCATTGCAGCCTTAGCAATTTCTTCCTCTACTAACGCATATTAGACTGGGAGACAGATGTTTATGTCATGTTATTTTATTCCTCATCAATCAGCACTTTCCCAAACATCTTATTTTTAACTTGATTGTTTACTAATGAGCAATAAACTCCACAGTGCCTACAGCAATGTTTGCACAGTGGGTCATGAAATAGCAACACACACACTTAGTTTTATTTCTTCTCATGTTTACCACAAATCAAATCTTTTCCTAATGTCTATGTCCTTGTTTAAACCTAAATCATAGGAGGGTATTTGTGTTCTTTCCGTTGTTTCCCTTTAGTTATGGTCACAACATTTTGTCTGTTGAAGTTTTAGCAGCTTGTAAAGGTCTTGGAGACCAAGCCCAATAATTTCCCTAGAGGTTATATGTCGGGATGCTGGAAATTCATTTCTGATTTTTTCTGGCTTCCTTAGCCCACATTAATTCTGATTTGTTATGAAGTGGATCAGAGCTAATAGAAAGTGAAGCTTCTTTCAGCTAAAATAAGGTGAAGGGGTCCAAAGATGCCGCAAGGCAAGATGGCTGTTAAATTTTAGAGTGACACATGCAAAGCTCTGTAGTCTTGAAACAGCCTGCCTCAGATTATCTATGTGCACAGCCCTACCCCTCCAGAAAACAAAAAAAAAAGGCTTCCTTTGTCAGTCTTAAACAACAAAAGAAAATATTTTGGCTTTGCACCACCTATTCAAGTTTCTGCAGCCAGAGTTGTGAGAACTAAAAAGAGGACATGGTCCAGGGTGCACAAATGACCTTAGGAGGAGAGAAGAGTAAAGATGGACTCATGTAATTTGATGATTTACAGGGAGGGAATTGTAAAGCCACTGTTCATCATATCCATTGCAGAAAATAAGGAGAAACCAGTCACATTTGTAGGAAACACCAAAGCGTATGTAATTTTCTTGAAAGGTGATGTAGATAATGTATGTGTATTAAGAGTGAAGACTGAGAAGCCAGATCTCTAGAAAAAACTAGCAATTGCATGATAACAAATTACAAATAAAGTGCTGTACAAATTGAATTGTCTTTTCCTCTGCAGAAGTTCCAGTGTTTCAAAGGTACGGAATCTGAATTGCATCACCCCAGTGCTTCAAGAGTACGCTTAAGCTGCCTGGATCGTATCTCCCTCTTTCCACATTCTTTTTCTTGGAGGAAAAATTAAAGCCTGCTGTAGCTTGGTTTTCTTTAATAAGTCGCTATGCTGCAGCTTGGTGCCCCTGCTGCTGCTTGAGGGCAGTGTCAGTGACATGTACTTCGCTCCTGGGTGGTGTGGGTTGTGTTCATTTCAGGAGTCTTCCTGGAGTTTACTTCACAGCCTTTGACTTCGACTAGATGATGTCTGGAGGTCCCTTCCATCCCTTGCAGAATCACCATTCTGTGATTCTGCAACTTGCTTCTGAAAAAAGCCCAGTGGCTCACAGCAGTGGGCTTTATCCTGACTGCATTGCTTGCCTAAATGGAAACATTTGAATAGCTGCATTAAACTCTGTAAATGTTTAAGCTAATGTAAAGTCTGACGTGATAAGGTGAGCGATTCTGGTTTCTGAGTGAATCACTTGAAAGTAACTGTGGAAAAAGCAGAGAGTAGCTGATGGTTATTTACAGTTAAGGTGACTGCTCCTATCCACTTTGTTGGCCGTATCAGTATTAGGGCTTGTTTGCAGAGAAACTTGCACTGTTGTAGCTAAATGGTTTTGGTTGGTTGGTTTTTTCTCCCCATGTTATTTAAATGGAGAAAAAATGTGGCATATGGACTGGCCTCTTTATTTTGTATCTTGTGTATTCTTTTCCTCCAGCCAGTGAGTGAACTGCCTCTCCAAGAGACAGTTCATCTGTTCAAGGTGTGGTTCCCACTGTGAAAGTCTGTGAGCACATTACCAGAGAAATGTTATATCTGCCTACTGTCAGAGACTCATTATTTCTTGTGTATATCATTGCACATTTTTAAGGTGTAAGGAGGGAAATAACAGCCTGCTAGAGCTCCCTTGATTAATGTAGGATTAGCCTGAGTAAGTAAGGAGGTTTCATCTCCTCCTTTGAGGGAGAGATGAAGGGGCAGATGGATAGCTGTGGGTTAAGTGGATTAGCTCAGAGTAACTCTCAGCAAGGCCAGGATGTAAACAATACTGGATCAACCTGGTGCTGGATACCAGAAAGCAGTCTATTGTGGGAGGGTAAATCTAAAGTCTAAGGTTGTACCTGAGCAAGGACAGTATTGAAATGGAGGGGACTTCTTTTGTCTTTTTTGTGTAAAAAGAGATAGAATTACTTAAGAAGAAAAAACTAACTTTTTTAATCCTATTTTTTAAAGTTTTGGTTTTGTTGTGGTTTTTTTTTCTCATGGCTTTAGATACATTTTGCAGCTATGGTGGAAGATGTTCTGACAAAGGTTTTTATTTTCATTATCCAACATTCCTGTAGAAGTGATCAGTACAGCAAAGTGCCAGTGACTCCTTGAAATCTGCCTTGTCCTCTAGTAGGTATTAGTTTTTTCAGCTTGAGCAGACTTCAGAGAGCTCTTTGCCTAATCAGCAGTAAGCAGGCAGATACTGGACCCACTGGTTCCAATATCTCTCAGTGCAACGTGTCGGCCTATGGCACTTTTCTTCTCACCACTGATTTCTGTTCTAGACTGGAAAGAAAAATGCTTGCACTTCAAAATATTTCCCAGCCCATTTGCAAACTCTACAACATTTATTATTTTCATCATGTTTAATAGCACAGCTCCTCATTTTCTTGCCCTTTTATTGCTGTTATAGTAATGTGGGGTATGACTTCATTTGACTTTTCTAAGTAGGCAGTATCATGTCTAGTTAGCATTTAGATGGGAAAATATCTGAGGGTGTTCGGGAAGTTTAATGGCTGTTCAGAATGTGACATCTATCCATCTAAAACAAGGTTGAGAATATGCTGGGAAGTGATTTATCAGAAAATATTCACTCATTAAAAATGAGTATTTTCAAGTGAAAATACCATCTCCAGTAAAACAAACAGTTTAGATCAAAACAGGAGAGGCAATCTGTGATATGAATAATAACAAGGTATCTAATGTCCTCACTGAATAAGTACATGAATTCTTTAGTCAGGTCTTCCTACCTCTGTTCTTCCATGTGATGAGAAACTGGCCAAGCTAACAAGCCCATCAAGTGTCCCACAGTGCCTCCTCCATGATGGAAACTCAGAGCATGTAAAATTCTTTGGTGTAGCAGTTTGAACCTTGCAAGCTCTTGATGAATAATCCATTTCCCTAAAGGTCAATCTGCTTTCTGCATATACAGGTTCTCAATTGGTCTGCTGAAATAGGAGAGCTCTGTCAGGAAGGACTTGATGATAGCAATGTGGAATGGGATGGAGGATGCTTAGCTACGTCCTTAACACTGAATTAGACAAGGAAAAGAACTGATTTTGCAAGGATAACCTTAACCACTGTGGTGTGGAATTGATGCATGGCCTTTTCTCTGTCTTTCCTGCTAGAAATGTGCTGAGTTGTAAGAATTTTGAAGTGGCAGTGGTGTGGAGAACTGAAAAAGCATCTTCTTACACATTGTAGTCTAAGGATAGATTTTTGTACCAATATGACTATTTCAGTTATGGGTATATGTGAAGCAGTATGCCTTCTCGGCGTCACTACTCATTTCTAGTGTCTTGCACAGTTTAGTTTTCATCTTTCTTAGAGAAATTACTAGATGTATACAGAATAATATCCATACAAGGTGAATTTGTTACCCTAGTGTTATTGGTACAACTTTTTGTTTACTCAAGCCAAAGCTAGTTCAGCTCAGTTTTCTGAAACTGTTAACTGAGGCCCCTGATACAAATTCCATGTTAGTCTGCATGCTTCTGCTAAATTCTGCTGAAAATTGCAGCCTTCATGACCCAAACCTCAGATTCTTTGGAAACTGATGCAGATTTCACTAAATCAGCTTCACCCACTAAAAAAGGGAAGTAAAAAAAAAAAAAGTTGATAAGTAAGATATTTTGTTTCCCATGTTTTCAGTTTTGTTAGGTTCTAAACAAAGGTTATCTACTTCATTATATCAGAATAGTGAGGCTGCAATCTGACCTTGCAATTTAATTAACAGTTCTGTTGCTGATGTGCTGGCCATAGCTGGAGCTTTTGCTGCTTGGTTAGGCAGATCTAAAAAGAGGAGAAAGGAGATTTTAGGCACTGAGGAAAACAGGTGTTACTAGAATTGCACACAGGGAAGAGAACTATTGAGTAATAGATAGAGATTTTTTAAAAATCAGTTTGCTTTCCTCCTGGCATTTCACTTCTATCATAAACTGTTGTGTAGTGTCACGGAGTTCTGTTAAGCAGATGGTGCATTTTATCTCAGTGGTGTCTACTTATTGCTCGTGGATGAAGTGATTTTTCAGTGTAGTTAGTTAAAAGTGCCAGTCCAAGTTGTTATTTAGAGAATCTTAAAATGTAAGTCATGGTTAACTTACTGCTCGTTTTCATTTTTGCATGTTTACCAGTAGGCATACTTCTACAAATACAAGTAAACACAAATATCTAAGTGCACCTGTGAAGGTTTTCAACAAACTTGGTGTCTGTTTGGGGAAAGGAATTGGGATTTTGCACCAGCTGCAGGTTTTTTTAGGGGAAACTTTGCACCAGTAGGGATACTGAAGAAATAGATGGAGCTCGTATAGCTTTTTAGGAATGGGTTGGATAAACATCTGTCTGAGAGGGTGCAGTGAGTGACTGCCCAAGGTATCTCCACTAGAACTCACATCCATGATGACAGACAGAGGGATGGTGTTGACCTGATTCTGAAGACTTGCAGTCATGGAAATTTGAGAGCCAATCTCTGAGCAGCTGCAGAGGAAATGTGTGCTTTTTCCAATCCAGTGTTTTGGCTTCCCAGGGAACTCCTAGGATATGGGTGCTACAGAGGCAGCAAGTTTTATTTTGCATCGATTTTTTTGTTTCATTGGTTGGGTTGGGGTTGGTTTAGTTTGTGGGATTTTATTTCTGACAACCTCACATCTTTAGTAGTTTTCAGGCTATTTAGAGCTTCCTACTGTGGTACAGCAAAAGCAGATCATCTCTCCGGTAGGTTTACCATGGAAGTAAAATGTGAGAACTTTTATGTGTTGGGTTGGAAACCTGGGATGCTGCCGACAACCACCGAAATGGCAAAGCACTGGATGGGATGCTGGCAGTATTCTTTCTGCATCACTGGAAGATTTCTAGGAGATTGCCCTGAAGTGGTATCACTGACTTGTATTATCTTTTAAAAGGATTCTAGCAACTTAGGCTGTGTGATCTTCCTTTATAACTTCTTTAGGAGGAAAGCTTTCTAAGCAGCCATTGCACTGCCTCCTGCTACTTTTTAACATGTGGTAAATGAGATGAGCTATTAATAATTCGTACCCTGCTTTTCTTACCATAAATAAGTGAAAGCTCTCCATCACATAATAAATACTGTGACAAAATTGTGATCAAAGGAATTAGGAGCATGTTAACTTCAAACTTGCCTGACATTCACTTGAATTCTGCTGCTTTAATAGCACCCTTTAAATTATTCTTCCATCATTCAAGCTACAGGTAGTTTTCTTGACACACATGTTCCACTTTCTTTTCTGGTGTGCTTTTTTATTTTTATCACTGTTGTCTAAACTGTTTGAATAGAATGTCATTCATTTGTGTCATTATTGGAAATACTAACTGTGTATCTGTCACACACTTCCCACTCTACCGGTGGAGCTTGGAACACTTCAAGGATGATTAGAGGAGAGCTAAAAACATAGGGGTCTGCCTCATACAGGACACACATATAGTGCCTCTACATAACATCACTGCAGGCAGGGGTTTTCAGCCTTCCTTTTCATCTCTTTCTGCCCAGCTGTGCAAAAGGAAAGGTGCTGATGGTGTCCCAGTGTGATCAGTGAATAGGACTATATTATGGGTGCAGTCAGCATTTCATCTTGCTCTCTAGTTGTATACCAACATTTATAAATAGATCATCTTGATACCTTTTCAAGACAGATAATGTTGTGGTGATTTTATTTGATTTGCGCTTCTTCAGAGAGGATAATTAAGACAAATGTTTCAATTACCTATTGCTAGTGCTTTGGGAAAGGAAGAAGTCTGTGATTGCAATTAGCTCCTGTAGACAGCAGGAGAACTCCCAACTAAAACTAGGTGTGCTCTAGTGTTAACCATTTCCTTTGAAGTCAGTGCTCACTGCAGTCTGACTTTTCTGTCAGTAAGGAAGACACTGAGTTTTGGACACAGCATTTGGGCCAAGTTGGCACAACATCTCAAAAGTGAATGATGGCACTGCAGAAATCACACAGGTTTAAACCATGAAGCTTACTGGCTCCATTCCTCTCTAGACTGAAGTTTGTCTGAATTAAACTGACTTTCCAGTTTCTATCAGTTCTGCCTTTGATCGTCCTGAGGCCATCCCTCTTAGGCAGAATTATTGGTGACTTCTTCCAAGCCTACTGCCCCATTCACTGATAATGCCATCTTCTTCCTTTTTAAGCAAAGACTCTTTCTGTGGTGGACACTCAGCTCCCTCTAGTTTGCAGATTGACCTTGGTAAAAGTAATCTTCTCTCACTTCTCAAGGTGGTTAGTTTTTCCAGGGAAGACCGCTCATCGCTGACCTACTTAGGTTAATTTTTTCCTTGCGTGGACATGATGTTGCTTTCAGCCCCAGCCAATTAGGAGAGCAGAGAGGGCTCTTCAACTTTTTTCTCCCATCCACCTCCAAAGTCAGAGATACTGTAAGGCACTGTAAAAATAAAGAAAAGTACTACCCTGGAGGTTGCAGAATAGGAGTTTTCTTCCCATCTTTTGAGTTAGCAAGTAATGCAATTTAAATCCCACATCCATTCAGAGGGGCTGGAGCAATGAGCCCATATACTAGGTCTTCCAGTCAGGAGACCTGTACTGGCTTTAGAGGCTGGAACATATCCCTCATAACTATTTGTAGTGTTCAGTTCAGGAATCTTTCTGACTAGCCTGAATTAAGCTTGACTATATAGCTGGTTGGATTTTTAAATACTCTTACTTGTATGCAGTAATAACAACACATCAACACATCTAATCTCTGATCATTTCCTGTAGCCTCATCTAGGCTATTTGTGTTGTGCAGTCTGATTTATATCTCACAGAATGTATCGGGATGTGGTGCTAAGCCATATGGCTGGTGAACGCTGTCATTACTCTTGAGTAGTAAAGTACTGTAGTAGACAGCTCTTCAAGCTGTTGTGGAAGAAAGTACTTTAAATGGACTTTACCTGGGAAAGTCTTTTGAAACCATTGTGTGACTTTTTGTCTCAGCAGTGGCTTTCGTAAGAGTACAGACCTGCAATAAAGCTGTCGACAGCAGAATAACCAGAAGAGCTAACCTTCATCAGGCTGTTTATACATCTGGAGTCTGACTTCTTTTTCAAAATTGCTTACATTAGCCTGCTCTCTTGATAGTCACAGTGTGGGATGAGTAGCTTCTGATAATATTTATGTAGAAAGTATTAATATAAGGTGATTCCCATTCATTTTGGGGTTAATACTTGGTGATTTGGCTCATTATCCCGTACAGATGACATACACTTAATCATAGTTTAAAGTTTTCTATGTGTAGAATTTGTAACTCAATCTTTGTTCCTAAAGCTGAAGATCTTTTTACCTCCTTTCAGATGGCTGAGATGCTTGACTGCCTTTCCCAGCTTATGGCTGCCTTTTGTTCTTTTTCTGTTGCAAGGTTCATCAGTGCTACAAATTAATCTGGTTTTCCAAAAAGAACCATTCACCAAAAAGTGATTCTTCACTTGCCGTGTTTAAAGCTTCACTTAATTCTTTCAAGTTACACGTTATGTCAAAAGACACAGATTGTTGAAATTACAGTATGCATATATATCAGCTTAATTATACTTAACTAATTTTACCAGCCATTTGACCAGTATGTGGCTGTTTAAGTGCCTGCAATGCCATGAAACCATTCAATGGCACTAGCTGCATATGTAGATGAATACTTTTAGTCTTCTGTAAGTACTTTTCAGTATTCATTCCATGCATATGCATAGCCTTTTTTTTTGCCTTAAACTTCAGTAATCCTGACTTCTGGTGGAGATTAACAACATCTTCTAAGTGCAGACTGCTGTTACTCACTGTTAACACCATTGTACTTCATGACTGTACTTAAAGACTTGCAACAGATTTAAATACAAAAGGATAACATTTCCAAAGAGCAGGTCTATTTACACAGGTTGTATCAGATCATGAAGGAATGTAAGGTGCCAAGGGCTCTATAAGGTTGTTCTACTGCCATGATTTCTTGTAAAGCAAACATTGAACGTTGAAAGCTTGCATCTTCTTTATGAATCACTCAGCTCTACATTTTTACTCGTTAAAAAATGTAAAGAAGCCTGCAACACATGTACCATTATTAGTTCTCTGAAAATGCCAACACAGTTCCACAGTGACTTGCATAGAAATGCTCTGTAATAACAACTTGCATTGTACAAGGCTAAGCACTGAAGCTTTCCTACGGAGTCATAAGTGCAAAGAAGACACATCCTTTTGTTAAGGGAGATCACTTCAGATTCTCTGAATCAGGTGACTTCTTGCTTAGTGCTTTACTCAAGGTTTAGCTGACGTCTTACTGCCTCATTATTTTGTACAGATCTGCTTGCAAGACTTGTTTGTAGGCACACAACAGAAAAAGTTTTAAAGCCTGACTCATGAAAAAAAAGGAAGAAAATTTGTAAAACAGATTTTCTCTTTTGCAAGTGAACTTTTTAGGGCAAAGTCATGGCTACTTTAATTGCAGGATGTGGTTGAGGCCCTCCAGTTGTCAGAGGAGAGCAGAAGAGGGATTGATAGGTAAGGAAGGGGAATTCTACTAGCATCATCAAGGCCACAAAGACTTGTTGGGTTTTTACAGCTCTTCAGTGCTTGGCTTCTCTTAAAGCCAAGAGTTCAGGTCTGTAGCAGTGGGGAATAGCACAAAGAGCTGACTAGAAAGAAGAACCCTGACTCAATTCAGTCTGTTTTAGGTAATAAAGTCTTTCTAAGGCAACTCGCTTCAGCTGTAGCTGAAGCCACCCTCTTGGTGTCATGACACTTGTGGCAGAAATCTAAGCAGAACAGCAAGTGGTCAAGACTTTGTGAGCCAATCACTTCCTGGATATTTGGGTTTTTTTGAAAAATGAAAGAAAAATTATCTTTCTCAAGTAATTTTCCACCAAAAGAAATACTGCCCAAATTCCTCACTGAGCTAAAAAATAATTTGAGGGCCATAAGGAATTCCCCTACTTGCTGCAGGAGCTATTCACATCCAAAGGCATGCAGCAGCTAGAATGGGAAGCAGTGTCTATATATAAATGCTTCTGTCTCTTTTGAGGCTGGGGAAAAAGGGATGGTTAGAGCCCCAGGACAGTGATGTGATGCTTTACAGGAGGTGCTAGATAACTGTGCTTCTTCTTATCCCTCAATCATTTGCCATGGAGAACTTAGGACTTTGGGTTCAGTTTTGGTCCTTCGAGCAGTCCGTGGTGCAGCATGGCTGCATTCCCTTTTTACAATCAGTAAACAGTATAGTCTCACTGTCAACTGTTTCTGTACACTAGCAAGACAAAATATTCAAGCTGGGTGACCTGCCAAGGTAACCTTATAAATTTCAGTGACTTTAAAAATTTCATCAACCTTAACCATATGTGCTGAATGCTCCCAACAGCTGCAGGTTAAGAAGGGCGTTCAACACGTAATTACCTCAAAATTGACTTTTTTCTATTCAGTGCCCATGAGTGTATCCTTGCCATGGCTGGCTGGCTCCCATTCAAGTGATGATCTAGCATGCTGCGTGCTGGTAATGCAGCAGCCCCCACTGAGCCCAGTGAAGCATGAGACAAGCTGTGGAGAAAGTAAAGAGCTTTTCACATTTTAATTTTTTTTTTTTGCATAAAGATCTGGAAAAATATGCAATATCTGGGTTTTGTGGGGTTTTGTGTAGTTTGGTTTTGTTTTATTTTAAATGGCCACTTACAAATGGCCTTTCTGCATAAGGTTTCTTGGCCAATTGCAGTTATACTCATGGGAGCAGCTGGGTAGACCTGGGTCACACAAAAGGGACAGCTGAATCAAATCTCACTTACTTATAGCCCAGTGTTGAGTGTTGCTACTGATGGCAGGGTATTCAGTATCCGTATTTAAATTATGGCTGGCAGGTCATTTCTGAAAACAGAACTGTTAATTTATAGAAAACTTGCTTAGATTAGTAATTTTCTGGAACAAAATGTTTTTTCTACTAGAAATGTTGGCTGAGGTGATCATGATCTGTCCCTCTTGGAGTGGGGATTGGTGGCCATCAATAGATTTTGAATTATGGTAGTGCATACAGAGTTACCTATATGTGATAGGTGGTAATGCCTCTAAGGCAGTAAGGACATTGAACTGTACAACCCAAGGGTAAAGTACCTCAAGTTCTTGATCACTGTAAGACATTTGCATTCTCTCAGCAGAGGGGGAAGGTGTTATATGGAGGTTCCTCCTGGCTATGAAACGTATTTTTCTATGGCACGTCATTTTATTACCTGTGTTACGCTGGAAATAGTGAGATTGGTAAAGAATTTCTGTGCTTCTGCCTTAAATTATCGATTCTCTTTGTAACAGAAATGTGCATCCAAGTTGCTGGGCTTGGGTCTTTGCAGTGATACTAAGGATGGAATTCATCTGACAAATTGTAGATGAGTTGCTTGTCTGGGCTCTTCTTACCCTCTATGAAGAGAAATACACACATTGTCACATTCATTTCATATTAAAAGCATGTCTTTTGTCATCTGAAATGATCAGATGACTTGTGACCCTGAACAGGCAGTTTCTACCAACTTCTTTGGCTATTGGTGGATGCATCTGCAGATGTCCTAAGAAGGCAAAGTAACCCCTTGAGGGCCTGATGAGGGAAACTAAAACTGTTTCTTGAAAATGGCTGATGCCTGAAAACAGAAATCCCATAACTTTGGAAGCCTTTGTAATGTCTCATACCTTGTAACCTTCATTAAGACTTACAGGAATGCAGTAGCCTGTGAGAGGACTTACTGCAGTGCCACGTTTCTACTAACTATTACTCTTTCTGATCACTGGTAAAGCTGGCAAGACCAGCATTCATGTGAGATGCCACTTCCTCCTTGTTAGAAATAATTTTTCATTCCTAGCAGATTTGCTCTTAAAAATGTTCATGCATCTCCCTTTGGCATTGCAATCACATACTGATCAAATCCAACATTTGACTCAGTTTTTAAACTTGAGTAATCTGTCACCTTCTGTAGATAACCGTTATTATAAATATTCTTTAAACCAAACTTTTGTATATTTAATATAAAGTTGTATCTGCTACAGTGAAAGAACTTCATTCTATGCTTGCATCACCATCCAGGAAATGGCCTTTCTTCAGACAGTTTACTTAGGTAGCAAGTGTTAGTGTGTTACTTCTCCACACTTTAAATACCAGGAATCAAAATCTATTGCAAGTAGCAAGGGTACAGAATCAATTAGTTGCTTTTACATTACCCATGCAGACTCCATATTTCCTGAAGCGTCGCTGAAGGACAAGGTTTAGTAAAAATCCTATAATTAAAGTAGAAGTTCCACCTAAAGTGAAGTGCTAGCTGCTGTTTTATCACCATAATGAATGGAACAAGAAGAGATTGCCTCCATAATCAAACTCCTGCACTGGCTGAAGTTCAGTGCTATTTCAAACCTACAGCAAAGCCTGTAGTCATCAGTTGGTGGAATCAGCAATGTCAGTGCCGTAAATCAGCGAGTACTCTGTATTTCCAGAGCCACTGCAGTGCAGCAGAAACTGAGGTCTAATTTCCTGTGATTTCTCATTTTAGTGCTCCAAGGCTGATTTTAATAAAAGAACTATGCATCCTAAAAATTGTAGGGCTGAATTATGATTTATTTATCAGTGATTCCTCTAAATCATGATGGGTTTTGGTCCTGGCTTTTGTGCTTAAAAAGGAGAGGAGCATCCTAAAGGGTGAGTTTTGAAGATGAAGAGATGTTTTTTCTTTAAGGAAAAATAGGGGGATTTTGTGTGTATTCTGTCTTCAAGTTCTTTTATTTCAGTGATGGCCAGATAATAAATCTGGGAAGGTGACTTCTGGTCTGTCTTATACTCAAACCCACAGAATGTGTATTTTTATATCATTAATGTGTTTTCTCATGGGATAATATATAGGAAAAATGTTTAATGAGTACAAGCATGTAACACAGAACAGGAAAATTGGGTCTTTGTGACTCAACCACAAGCTTCCTAGGTAGATCCTTTGACATTTGTTGGGTTTGTCCCCTCATTACTGAATTGAGGTGATGATACCAACCTTTAATGTGAACATTTTTTTTTTTTATCATTTGGATGAAAGGTTTGAGAGGACAAAAATTAAACCTGCTGCCCTGCTCTAAAACAGATGTTATCCCTTCCATATCAGTGTTGGAATGAGCAATTTTTTGAGGAAGGCTCTTTGCCCTTTTACAATTGCCTATGAAGTCTGTAAGACAGGAAGAATAATGTTAAACTTTTGGTTTCTGTTGGTGAAACATACTCTGTCAAAGCTAAACACAATTTGCTATTCAAGTTCCATTAGATGAAAAGCATTGTGTTTTGGAGAGATACCCACAGAGCTCTGAAGTGTAAGTGACAAGAGAGTTACAAGGACGAAATTAAAGCACGTCCTTTAGTTATAATTGTGGTGTAGCTGGGTATCAGGACTGTGGTCCACAAGCTCCCCGCTTCATCATGTATGAGACAATGGATTGGCTTGAGACAAGGCAACCAACTCAACTCTCAGCCAACTTCACAGCAAAGGATTTGACTAATTGGTGCAGGAGCTCTCCAGGTGGGAACTGCAGAACTATAAATTCACCCAGGCAGCTTCTGCTATGCCTGCACCAATTGTGAGGTTGCTACTTTTGTGCCTTCAACTGTTGCTCAACTTGTTGACTGGAGAACCTGGTCATATTGGACTCCCTGGGTAGATCCTTTGGCAGATTTGACCAGGATTTACCTAGACAAGACATTTGGTCCTGTTCCTGCGGATGCAGAAATGATAATTCAGAATGTCTTTTGAATGTAGATGAGATCTTTAGGAGATGTTTTGTAGTAAATTTTAGGTAACGCATAGCAAAGAACCGTGCATACACCTGGGTGGTCATGTAGCACTGTGGGCCAGCTGGATACAAGAATTCAGCAGACAGGAAAGTCTTATGTTTCCTTCAGCAGCCTTATTAAAACTGACAGCTTCACAAAATCATTTGAGATTTTCACTCTGGAATTTTTGAGTGGAATTCTCCCATTGGAGAATGTTCAGTGGACTTCTTATTCAATCCATGGCTTCAAAGGAGGTGATGACAACACAGAGAAATTTATTTCTCGATGTGCTTCAAGTTAGGATGTGCAGTTGAGAAAGAAGCTGCTTTGGTGAACTGTCCCTTACTCACCAGTCAGAGCTTTTGGTGGTTTGAGAGAGATGTGCTTGGCATTGACTCTTTGGTTAAAGGTTGAACTAAATTGGTTTTGACAATAAGGCAAGCAGCATTTTGATTTTTCATGCAAGCTGAAGGAGACTGTGTGTCTTAACACACTTAAGTGTTCTTTTGGTTTCCCTCCCAGCAATATTGCCTTTTATACATGCAAGAAATACCACTGCAGTCAAAAACACCTTAAAGAATATGTAAAGACTTTCTAAATGCAACTCCTCAAAAACTTAGTAAAATCTGGTAGGAAATACATTGTGATTTGCTTTTTGGAGAGACAATGAGTCACCTGTGTCACAAGGGAAGTTGGAGTTTCTATTTTTGGGTTATGTGGGTCATGTATAAGCTGTAATGCAGTCATTTGATGCTGGAAGTGCAGAACATTTTGACCTAATTACTAGAATTTTCTTTCCATCAGTTGCACTTTTGGCATTGCAAACTTTGGAGCTGTCAGGAGCAGGTAGTTTTTTTTTATTATAGTATATTAATTACTTGCTATTTAAATATTTGGGAGGGAGATAACTACTTAGACAAATTTGGCTGATCTATCTTTAAGACTGCCTGTGACAGATTAGGTAAGTAGTGTTTTAGCCCTGGCAAAATAGCCAGTCACAGTTAACTGAGCCAAAGTAGAGGTAAACATTCTAAACTGGACATAAAAAAAAGATAAGCATATTTTCTAGAGATCATAGGAAACTGTGGACTTGACATTTTACAGTGAGGAATAAAAAAATACTTTGTATGATTTACAGAATTAAAATTCCCCTTTCTAAATATAGGGATTATCATTGCAGTCAGAAGTAGCTCATGAGTGGGGTGGACTTTTTAAATGCAGTGTTGCCAGCAGTAGAAAGTCAACCAATGAATGGACATCTTTGGAATAAATATGCTTGGGCTGACTCATCATAATTTTGTGAGCCTTGTACAATGTTTTGTGAGAGAGGAGAGATGTGGTTGGTGGTAAAATCTCTGTTGCCAGTCCTGTACCCAAGTAACCAGCAGATAGCGAGGATAAACAGCACTGTATCATCTATCGGTTTTCTTTCCCTCACATGAACTTTTCACAGAGAAAGCCTTTGTAGGTGAGGACAGAATGACTTTGCAGTGGAAAAGAAAGGAGTGAGGAAAGCTTTTCTGGGCTCTGGGGCATTAGAAGACAGAAGTTAAAGGATCAAGATAGATAGGATTAAAAGGTGGCTATGACTTGAGTGTGGTGACTGTCATCTTATTATACCTGGTTTGCGTATGCATTACCTGACAAAATGTAGAGACTTTATTCTCAATGATGTCACAATGGCAGGGTAATATAATTTGTACCTAAAATAAGATGCTACCTTTTTCTAATAGAGAAAATGAGTTGATTGTTCTGTTAAGAAACACGCATAAATGTATTACAATTTCATGTCATATGATACAGTGGTAATTCAGGAGTGAAATCCTCTGTACCTTAAAAATGTGTGACTTAAATGCTGCTCTGTCCTTTTGTGTCTTGTGACAGGTTGGGTGAGTGAGGTGGTGCATCAGTGTGACAGTTGAGATCGCTCTGGTGAGAATTATCACTACTCCCAAACCACCCACAACCCCTTCGGTGTGGAGGAGAGTGCACGTTTAGAGTCATGAGGAGGAGTTTAGGCAACAAGTTTCAAGTTTCCATGACTGACACCACTGAGTAGCTTTCCAGCTGTTGTAATGAGAGCTTAATTATCCTTTAGTAAGGTGTGTGGCTGAATGGATCTGGGATTGAAGAACAGCATGGGACCCACCAAGAACCTACGCTGTTTTTATTTGGAGCCCAGTAATGTGCCCTGCAAGTGAAAATGCTAAATGAGAGCTATAGCCTGCCTTGCTTTTAATGATGAGAGAGGAGAAATCTAGTCTTAAGTTCTTTAATCTCTTTATAACATACACATAAACTTTTCTTTCTTTGGAAGGAGCTTTTTATAAAAGTCAAGCTGTTAGTGTGTAAGGCTCTAGTACTGTCATTCAAGAAGTAGATTCCACCCTTAAGGAAATCACAGAAAAACTTTGCATGTGAAGTCCAGGGATATGTTTGACTAATTCCCTAAAGTCATACAGTCTTCATCTGCAATTTCAATATATGAAGTATTTACCGCTTCCTTTGGTAGTTTGTTTCAAAGGGTAATCACCCTCTCTACTAGAAGTAGAGGCATTAATTCTCATTTAAATTTACCTAGCTTCAGCTTCTAGTCATTGGTTCTTGTTATGTCATTCCCCATTAGATTAAATAGTCCTTTGATACTGGCATTTTCTCCCTGAAAAGGTACAGCTTTGCTGTAATCAAATATCTTCGTGGTCTTATTTTGAAAAGCCACACAATTCTACCTCCTTAAGTCCTTCACGTTAACACCTTTTCTCAGCTCACTGTTATGTTAGTTCTGCAGTTTTACTTTCTTCTTGGAAAAGGAAAAAGGCAGAATGCTGTATCATATCTTTGCTGTGTTGTCTGTGTCATATCTTTCCTCAGTCCAACTTATTTGCCATTTTTGAGAGAAAGGGGACTCCTTGTCATTAATTGTTGGAGAAGGAAAGGAGAGAGTTCTTCTTTATTTCCCACTGAGTATTATGGTCTCTAATAAACAACAAAACTACATTCTAAAGAAGAAAATAAAGATTTGATGTAGCAGTCCAGAGATTACAGACAGAATGGGCACTTTTAATGGCAAGAAAAGATCTACTGCATTATGTGCTTTTGCTTTATAGACAGTAGGAGACTGCTAGAATTATTTGTGCTTCATCTTCAGCTAACTCTTAAAGCCCAGTGGGGACCAGCCACTGCGTTGGAGGTCAACTTTTCAGAATTAAAGCTCTGATATAGTGACCTAAACTCTGAAAATACCCTGTGCAAAAGTATCAAGAAGGCGATGGTTTGGTGACATCTAAGGACACCTCAGTAAAGGAGGTTGCTACACTTCTCTAATTATAAAAACTGACCATGCTGTATGATGTGTGTGAAGTCTCTGCAGCCAGTTGCTTTTCATGTCAAATTTATTTGTCTTTTGTTTACCAAATTGTAACATTTGGGTTATTGAGTGCTGGTTCTGTTCTGCTCAGCTCGCAACAGAACTTTATTGAGTCAGTTCCAGTTAATGTGATTGTACCATTTTTTGTCAGTGAATCTGCTGGAACAATATGATAGAGTTGGAGAGATCTCAGATTATTATCCCTATGGATTTCATAAAGAGAAGTATCTGGGAGCTCTGCTTGGAAGGTTTGTGATGTGGGCTACGCCCTGCAAAGAACAGAGGAAAGGTTATGCGTGTTCTAACCATGAGGAACGGATGCGACTGGAGCTTGAGCATTAGCCCAGGCACACAACTTGCTATTCCTTCATGCTTGATGCTACTACAAGCTCACATGGGACATCTTCTGCTGTATTTTGATTCCTTTCATACATTTCTAGAGTGTCCTTTCCCACATTCAATTACATTTTGTTGTGTTTCTTTCAAAGCGGGACTCCAATACCAAACAGACATTCAGAGGATGCAATGAAAGTGCAGTGTACTTTTTCAGGGTATAAAAGTTATACATGCATGCAGGGAAAAAAAACAAAAGCCTTCAAAAGAGTGTTACTATGTCAAAGTAAGCACGTGGAAGTCAAGGAATGCCAGAGGTAATTCATGCTTGTTTCATGCTAGTTTAATTTAGTTCTTTCATGTGTGTGGCTTATAATCCAGATATTAGACAGAGAGGTGCATGTTGTGTGTGGTCACAGTGACATGAGCTTTATTTGTGATTACAGTGAGATAGCACCCAAAGACCAAATCTGTGTTATGAGATGGGTAAAGGTTCATACCGAATTCTTCAATCATGGGTTTTACTGTGCCATCTCAGCATTTTAAATTTAAATATTAAGAAGTGTGCTGGGTAGGGAGCAGGGGAAAGGTGGGACAAGGTGCCGAAATACAGCACTTGACGCGAACTGTCTCACTCCAGTCATGTGCAAGAGACTCTTTTGCATTCATAGCAGAGACCAGACCTTTTCAGTTCATGAGGCAGCAAGTGACTCTTTGCTAGTGGCTAGACCAGCAGTCAGGCTGAAGGACTGCAAGGTTCTTACTTACTGGAGTCTCTCTACTGACAGCAGACCATTGCTCAAAGGTCCCTAAATTTTAAATTATGTGTGGAAACATGCTCCCAGTCTTTCCCTGACCTTGTTTTTATGACACTGCCCTTCCCTCCCCAAGGTAGTCAGTCCTGCAAGTATCGATATGTATGAATTGTTTTACAGAAGTGGTATAACATGGCTAAATTGGGATAAAATCTCGATATGCATGTGCTCCTGACATGCTTCAAAGGATGATCACATTCAAGCTTTTCTATAAAGTGAATTCTAAATCCCTACATGTGAATTGGATAGTAGGGAGAGATTTTCCTTTTCTGCAACACTGTCTCTCCAGTAGGAAAAAATCCCAACTTTGCTCATGTATTAGACTTTGAAAATCTCATGCCCAAATATTCAAATTTGATTAAATTGTGAGTACTAAAATTATCATTTGAAAGTATGGCACTTATTTAATGAGATATGATTCTGCCAGCTGTCAATATAGTAACATAACCTGGTACATACAATATGGTGCTTCATTACCAAATGAAAGAGTTGTTACTGAAAGAGATTACTGCAGAAAGAGTTCCTCTGAATTCTTCATGTTACAAATTTGCCTGAGTTCTTATTCATGATTTTCAGGTTAATGAATTTGAGTTATAAGAATTATGTATGACCTGAGCCCTGTTTAATAATTGGGTTTCATATTCAAGTGGTGGTTCCCTGCCCTGATGAAGGTGTCATATATTGTATCTTCAGTGATGAGGGAGTCCATTTGATATTATTCGATCTTTATTGGGAACAATACTGCATCAAAACAAGAAGTTTAGAGTTCATGCTATGATGACTTTGTGATATTCCAGATAAATAATTCCATTTAAGTCTCACAGTAGGAAAACAGCTGATTGAGATTTAATGTCACATTCAAGGAGCTGCACAATGTGTTAGTTATTTGTCAGTCTAATGGAAGAGCAGCAGAATTTGCTTCCTTTGATTCCAGCCATGCCATATTTTATGACTGACTTTTACTTGGTTTACTCATTCCAGATAAAATCTGTCATGATTATACATCAGAAAACATTTCATTATTCCATCCATGAGAAATAACTGTAGCCAGTTCAGAAGCAACAGATTGCTGCCTCTTGCAAGCTTTATGGAAGTGCGTTGTAATGGGGTCGAGTAGCGTGGATCGATAGTTCTCTCTAGTAATACAATCCGCTGTCAGAGAACTTCCAACAGCCTTACAGATGTAATGAACTCCCTGGGTTGATGATAAAAGTATAATGTAAGGAGGAAACTAAAACGGCATCATGTATTAGATATAGCCCTAGGCAACATTTTATGACCATCTTTTCTTCAGTTGTATGTTTTTAATTATAAAGCCAGTATGCATCAAGCACTGTCCTGAAACTTTCTGCCAGTGAAATTCATCTTGCTCTTCTCAAGTCAAGGATAAGGAGACTTCATGTAGGGAACTAAATGAGAATTTCAAGCTCTGCGTTCACACCACTTTGGTGGTAGTATTTCAACCTATGAGCTGGAGCAGAAGCCATTTTTCCTTGTGCCCTCTCTGGGACCATTAAACTCTTTTGGAAGAACATCCTTTCTCTCCAGTCCCCTTCTGCCACATCCACAATAAGATCTTTAATCCCGCAGATTTTTTGTAACTCAGGAAGTCGCAGAAAGAAGCACAAATCTGTGGTTATGCAAGCAGTAAGAACATGTGTAAGAACTGCCACTAGAATATTGTTTAGGAGTAAGGAGTCAGTAAAGTCTTCCGTGGACTTTACCCATTTGATGTGCTGGACACCAGAATAAAAGGTAGGGTTTATTTCTTTCTCACTGAGCGGTCAGAATGATCAAACTTCAAGGCACTACTGGAGAATTTGAGGGTAGGTTGGCACTTGTGGCCAGACCTGGGACTGCTTGAGACAAGATGACCAGAAGAGCAGTGGACAAAGTAATCCCAGGAGCCATAGAGTCTTTCTGATTAAGATTCACATCTATCAGCAGACTGGATGGAGATGTGACCTTTCCTCAATCATCTTCCCAAAGAACAGTAGGCCTCAAAAAAGGATTTGGTCCAGATGCTTCAAAAACCAGAGTGTCTTATCTATGCATCCCAAGTAAGTCCAATACCTGCCACTACAGCTTAGTGACCAGAGCAACCTGTGGACACCCACAATGGGGAGGGTTGCACAGCAGGTGACTGGCTCTCTGCTTCATCCATCAGACTAACAGTGGCCATAAAAAGGGAAAGGAAGATTTATGCCAGATGCACAGGAGTGCTAGATATTTCTTCCTTGAACAGTCTAATTTTTGACCTATTTCAAAAGCCCAAAGTGCTGCCTGCACTGAGTTATTAGAGCAACAGTGTTCATAAAAATGTTGACACTGATTACTATTGTATAGGCTTGATTGGTAACCTTGGTGGAAAGAAGGCAAAATTTATGTAAACAATTTAGTTCTGTTAGAATTATTGAAAAAGGGAAATACCTCCAAAGCAATAAAAGCAAGAAATTATATTTATGAAAGTAACAAAGTTGCTGGGGAAACAGTGCATTAGGTAAACCGGAACCACATTGTGTATTTTGTTATGATGCTTTTTACAGATCAGAAGCTTTTAAACTAGACTGAATCACACTGGCCTAGTAAAGTGAAGTTCCAGTCAACACAGGGATAGCAAAAGACAATGAAACTAGCAAGTTACATCACAGCTGTGTACTTCAATACTCTGAGTGATAGCAGGCAAATGGGCATAATGCCCTCTCTTGGACACAGCTTCAAACAGTAAAGCTTTTTTTCCTTCTCTTTAAATCCTCTTTCATTTTCATTTGCTAGATTTTTGAGTCTTCCATTTCTGTAGAAATTGGAACAAATCAGACAGTTGGACAACATGACCGCCTGCTCAGCTTAAGTAAGGAAGCCTGCAACACATCTGCCTTGTGTTTGCAGAATGCTTTGATCCATTAAGCATCAACATATAAACTACACTTCTTACTTCACTTTTTTACAAGTATTAAAAAAATTATGTGTATATAAAGTGATAGCAGTCATGTGCCAAAGGAGAAACGTTAGAAAAATCTGGTTATAATGACTCAAGAAAAGTATCAGTCAGTAACATACTGATTCAACTACCACATATGACTCCATCTCATGAATGGCAATTGTTTCCTGGTAAGAGCTTTACAGGAGGCAAAATTATTTAGGCCTATCTGAAGATTTCCGTGGACTAGATGATCTCTAGAGGTCCCTTCCAACCCTACCATTCTATGATTCTATGATTAACTCTTTCTGGCCTTCATGAGCAATCACAAGACCCACAGGCAGGAGACATGACTCAGGATTACGCTTGCCCTAGTCAAATAATTTGTTGCCATGGTCCAGAAAGAAGCTGTTGAGTTTTTATCAAATGAAGCACGAGCTCCTGGAAGCATACGTGTTCTCCCCTCAATGTTTAATCCTATTTGTAGCCCTCCTTGTAAAGTCTTAGTCTTGTGAGCTTCATAAAGCACATCAGTAATGGAATTGCTCCTTGTAACTGTCAGAAATACATTTTTAACATATGGTACCACCTTAATTTACACAGAGCAAATATGTTTGATCGTGATTATCTCTACAAAACATCTTTTGTGTCATCACTCACAGAATTAAGAATCTTTTTCAGTTCAGAAGTGATTTTTAGTAGCCAAAATTTTTCTCCTGCAGCTCTTTTACGGCAACCAAAGCTTACCTTTGATCTTGGTGCAGTTTCACTCTAACAGTCTATTCTGAAGGAAAACTTGGAAACAACTGTCGCAACCTAATGAACAAAGAATATCAAATGTAACATAGAGCTCTGTGAGTATGGTGACTTGTTCCTGAGAAATGCCAACTCTTTTGTACCATAGCATATAGCAAATACCGTTTATATGGCTATTTCCCAATATGTAACTGCTGGTCTGCAGCCTAAAATAAGACGTAACTTTTATAGGTGACAAAAAGCAATAATACTTGGTTGAAGTATTCACAGATGAAAATACCACCTCCGTGTCCAAACAGCCTGTGCTCTGCTGATATGAGCATTTTGTAAGAGATATCCTATGTGTTTCTTTTTGATGATTTTCTTCTCATAGCCCTAAGGGTGCCTATAGTGAAGATTAAGACAAAAGAGGTTTTTAGTGGAAAAGCAAAAATGCAATCTGCCCCACCATTCCAGAGGAACATTTTTGCCCCAATGCCCATGTCCAGTTATTCTAATAGAATACCTCAACCATGCAACTAAAAAGAGAATTATTTGCAGTTTACAAAAAATGCAAGAGAAAGAAAAAAAACTGGTATTAACAAAAATGCAGAAATTTTTAAAGCAGCAGGCTTGGCTGGATTTCACAACACTGGACAGATTTGCTTAATTGCATTTTGTTAGTTCAATCATGTATTCTTAGCATGAAAGATAAACAAGAGATCTTTTTCTTCTTTCTTTTCTTTGGAAGCAAGGGCTCTCCTTGGAGCTTTCTCCAGACAAAGCCATATTAAATAACAGTTTATGAGAGTGAATTGGATAAAATTTGGAGATGATTGATGACACGATTGATGTTAGCTGCCTATGAGATTTCTCTACCTTTCAACTTTTCTGCTGGGAATTCCATTCATAGTACTTCTGCTACATAGACCTCAACAAAGCAGCTTTACAGAGCAACAGTGTTTAAAAGTCCCTTCTAACAAGAATGCTCAGTGTACCTGAATTAACTTTGCTAGAGCTGAGCCTTTGTGGAAATACCTGTTAATCAAATTTGCAGTTTGATTTGTTTTGTTTTGAAAAAGCAAGTGTATATGTGTATATGCCATAACAGAGAAACAAATACTCTTGATCTTTGATAGATGTCCCATGTTCCTATGTAAGCATCAACTCAGAGGTGTGGAAGGTGCACTATTCAGCTAAAAAAGTGCTAAACTTCAGGTTGTGCGTACACCTGTCCTCGGCCCACTCTGTAACTTTTCTAGCTAAGACACTAAGTATGTCTGTGACTAATGTTGAAGCTTAGTACCTTTGTCCCAAGAATTAAAATAGCACATCTGAAGATACACCAGTGCCTAGCAAGTTTTTACTGATCACATTGTACTCTGCTTCAGGGAAGGAAGGTTTGTGGGGAGTAGCTGTTGCCTGCCGCATTGAAACAAAACAGAGTAGACACAAAGCCCCAGTATGATGGGGATGACCTTGGCTGGATGCTAGTTGTACTCCAAGCTGCTCTATCACTCCCCTCCTCAGCAAGACAAGGGAGAGAATAAGATGGAAATAAACTTCATGGATCAAGATAAAGGCAGTTTTTTAATAAAGCGAGATCAGAGGTCGTGCACAAAAACAAAGGCAAACAAAGGTTGTTATTCTCTACTTCCCATCAGCAGGCAATGTCCAGCCACTTCCCAGGAAGCAAGGCTTCAGAACCCATAGTGATTGCTCTGGAAGATGAACATCATAAATAACAAATGCCTCTTCCTCTTCTTCCTCTTTTCTCTTACGTTTTATTGCTGAGCAGATGACATATGGCATGGAATATCCCTTTGGTCAGCTTGAATCAGCCGTCCTGGCTGTGTCTCTGCCCAAGACCTTGCCCATCCCCAGCGTCCTGGTGGGGGCAGGGAGTGCATGTTAAACAGCCTTGATGCTTCGTGAGCCCTGCTCAGCAGTAGGCAAAATGCTGCTGTGTTACCAACACCTTTCTAGCTACCAGTGTAAAACAGAGCTATGAGGGCTGCTGTGGGTAAAGTTAACTCCATCTAAGCCAGACCCAATGCACCCAGCATGGGTTGAACCAAACTTGAAACCAGCACTGTAAGAATTTTATGAGAATGAATGAGGGCTTTAAGTAAAACAAACACTGGACTCTTCCCTGAAAATATATTTGCAGGAAGCAGCATTGTACTGCTTGTCTGAGAATATAGATACAAAATAAAGTGTTTACTGCTGTCGCATCTGGCTCCTCACTGAAAAAAAAAAAAATCAGTGTACCTAATGCAGAATTGAAGGTATGAGAATTAGCAATTTTGTAAGCTTCCTGTTTTGTTGAATTTTAATACACTTTCAGTAAACAATTATTTTTGTGAAGCATACTTTACAAGTCAAAGCTTAAGGACTATACCTTTTTGTCTTTTAGGACAATTATAATTACCGTGGGAAACCTCCCTGTAGTGATTAGATTTTATCAGTGGGTCTCAAAGCACTACCTAAAGGAGCTAAGAGTCATTATCCCTGTTTTGTGGGTGAGGAAAGAATCAAGAGTTGATGAAGAGACTGGTAAAGGACAACTGGAAGAATATGACAATGGCCAAAATAGGAACCAAGCTGAGGACTAGACTCATATCCAGGAGGCTATTCTTCCTCACTCCTTGCTTTCTAAAGAAGTTTTCTCCCGAACATTAAGATTCAGGTTATATCATTTAGTTCTGTGTTTTTCACTGACATATAGAGCTGCTTAGTGTGGGGTTTATATTTAATACAGCACTTAGGCGTATACTTAAACACTTTTTGCCTGTTTAGAGGGAGTGAGAACATACCTCATCCTTTTTTTGTATGCACAGTTAAACTTATCAATAAAAGAGTATGTCAACATGTCTTCAGTAGAGGTTACTCTAGCAGGTAGTGTTGCTGAAGCCTAGGTGTGCACAGGAATAAATCATTCAAGACAACAGTGGTTTTATATGATATTCCACAGTCTGTCCTCAGAATGGGGAGAGCTGACATGTTGTTTGAAAAGGTCACTTAAAACCTATAGGCACTTGGCAATTATTAATATTTATTACTTGTCTAAAGAAGTTTACGTGCAGATACTTACTCCTTAAAGTCTGTGAGCTGTGGCAGCTAGAACTGATAAAGTTCCTATTCTTATCCGTTAGGAAGTTTTCACCCTTTCTCTTCCTCCTTAAGAATTTATTCTGCGCATCTTTTCTGATTTTGCTGAACACTTTGGAAGTAAATGGAAATGATGATGGTGAAATAATAACATCATCATTATTATTATTATTATTATTATTATTATTATTATTAGCTACACAATTATAATATTCAGGTTAATGATGCCAGCAATTAAAAAGCACCTAGTTATCTGGGAACTGTCAGTTGGGACAAATTGTTCTTTAATGTCTCTACACATGGATTACTTTGATGGGAATGTAGGAAATTGGTAGGTCGATGTAATATTTCTTGTTGCTTTCTGCTGTCAGGAGCCTTTCCCTGCTGCCCTTGAAAAGCATTGTAGGAAAGTATAAACCACATTATACCACCCCTTATCTTTCTTATGTGTATTAGTTACAAATATTCTCATTAACTCTCTGTCAATGAATTATGGACCAGCTATTTATGGTACAGAATTACAAATTGTCTGGGACTGTTTGTGCTCAAGGGTTTCTGACTCTGAAATTTGCTTCCTTTTTTACCAAAGTATTAGTTCTAAAACTCACCTGGATTTCTAGGATGTGAGTGGCTTTGTCTTGTATGCCTCCCAGATAAAATTTTACCTTTCTGTAAGATACTGGATTGCTTCAGATTTTTTTCTTCATGAAAAACGGTTGCAAATACCAAGCCAGTTGCTCAGCTGTGCTTACATGAAGCCACAAGTCCACATGCAGCCAGGAGGGAGGAATATCTATAAGCTCAAAATTTTGCAATCGCTAGTTTTTATAAAGTCTGTGGTATTTAAAACCGAGGTGGGAACACCAGTGTTTTCTGCCATTTCAGGCTCTGTTTCGACTCTTCACTAGGCATCTCTCAGTGAGCATATGTAGTGATACCTGCAGTGCATTTCCCTAGAAGATTGTCAGGTTTATTTTGAGCAGTTAGATGTGACAACATTGACACTTAGAGGATTGCTTGTATTCCCTGTACGTAGTAAAGAGAACAGCTGGTTAATACTGATAATATATTGAAATGAACACATGTGGATACACAAATACCTACAAGTATCTAGGGAACAATTGGCATGATTTCAGGATGCTACCCATGTGCTAGATAACAATTAAAGGTTAAAAATGAAAAGGTTTCATTTGTTTCCAGACTCAAAGTGATAAAACACAATGAAGTGTCAATGTCTTTATCTAGTAAACACTTCACCTTAGTGTGGTATTCAAATGCTTGAAGTAAAAAACAACTTAGGAGAAAGCACTTTAAAACTCCTCTGCAAAAAGTTAACTATAGCAGCAATAGGGAGTAGGTACTATCCTACCCATTCTGCAGTGCAACTTCCAGCAAAAAAAAATCCACACCTAAATCCAAACCATATATTATGCTTGACTTTCTGTACAGGTGAAATACAGTGTTGAAGTGGGAATGCAGATATAGTGGTTTTAGGATTAGAGCTGTGCAAATGGACTGCTAGTGAGCTTCAGTCACAGCCCATGCAAAGCACCTAATCACAAATACCCATCCTTATTTACCTACTGGTAGTAAATGCACTACATGCTGGAACAGCTCCATTTCTATGTTCCTTTAAAGGTGTGAATATGTTTTATTGATTTGTCCTGCAAAGCAGAGAAGCTGGAATAGAACCAAATGCAGAAACATTTGGAGATGTTCATTTTTGTTGTTGTTATATTCTTCTCTGCTAACCTTCCCTTTCCTCTAAAAGGAACATAAAATCTCACTGAAGAGTCTTACACTCAAAATAGTTTCTTTTAAGCAGTGAAAAGATGTTCTTTAGAGTTTTTGATGTTTGTTGCTGTTTGCAACCAGCTCTCTAAAACAGCTCAAGTCTGCATTTTACAAGATACAAAAAAATCCTTCCACTTTTAATAAGACACTAAAAAAAATGGTTTCTTCCCTAAGGCTAGCAAATGTAAACTACTGAGTCATTTTTGTTTTCCTAAATAATTACATAGCCTAACATAATTATCCAACAAATATTGTCTATTTAGTCTTAATATTCAATTGGTCATGTGAAACAATTGTCCAGGTTTTTGCAAGAATTTTGAAATCAGTTTAGGAAAATAAATACAGTAATTAGAAATTAAAAGTCCTGTTGCTCAGTATAGTAACTACATTAGTTTTAAGCAATAAAGTGGAGATAAGCTTTGTTCTTTGATTACTATTATTACTATTTTTCTTATTATGTGTGTGCCCCATGCCTGTTTTCTTGCCTGGGGCATCACATTTGCGGAAGCTGTTCCTGAGACTATCTCCAGCCAGTTTTGTATGTACACCATAGTGCATAGTTCATAAAGAACCAGGTGACTAATTACACGGGTAGAAAGAAAGGGTAAATGAGAAAACATTTAACTAACCACAGGAAACCTAATTACATTCAAAATTGAGTTATATTTTCTCCTAATTTCTGAAATATTTTTGGTATGGGAATTATTTCTGCATCAGTAGCTGTAATTGTTTCTTAAGTATATATAAACATTTTTACAGTTGCAAGTTTCAGCATCAGATGGGAGAATTGTCTTGGGCAAAGATTCAGTTGCAAAGCTGTTTATTCTGGATGCTGTAGAGGTGTATCCTCTGAAGCTCAGTCCCTAACAGCACTTTTTTAAAGCACAAGTTTGAATTCAAGTGTAAGCCTGGGATTGGGATTTCCCAGCACAATGGGTTCAGATATGAATTTTGTAACTTTGATGGAACTGCAGTTTTTCAGGGTCAGGAAAAATAGTTGTATAGTATCACGACTGTTACCACTACCAAATGAATATCAAAATCCTGGTGAAATTTCATTCATTTAGCTAGAGTGACGTTTTCTGTGAAGCAGAAGTAAACTTGAGCTAGGTAGTTAAGCGGAGGACAGCTCTAAAGAGCACCAGGTTTCGTGTGGTGAGCCCAGGGACAATTGTGTGTCACGGGTGCAGAAGGTTTCTTAGAGTTATCGATTGACATTTACTGGGGATGGGTGGCCTTTCCTAATGGCAACTGAGTTACTGCCCTCAGGACTGTGATGGTAAACTCTACTCCACAGTGTTGACCAAGCACATTATAAAGCAGATGAGTAATGTCATGCTGACATTAGTGCTCAGGACATCTTGGCTTGGCATCTTGGTCAAGCCAGTGTAGAAGGATCAACAAAAATAAAAGGCGATTTATCTAGGATGTCTTAACTCATGTGTTAGCCCCACTTCCCCTAACAACAGCACCATCTGTTTTGCCTCAGCCAAAGCAAAACCACAGTATTTGTTTTTTTCAGGTAGTGAATACTGCATTACCTAGAGAAATCATTTCCTTGTGGGATGGTCAAGGAAGCACAGGCATCCTCTTCGCCTCAGCATTGCAAGAAGGAATTACCTGTCTAACTTCCAAAAAATTAGGAAGATCTGCCAGCAATTATTGCTGTTCTCTGTGCTCCCCTGACCACAGACAGACCTTTCATGTTGCAGTCTAGGACGTTGTAGGCTACTTGCTGACAAGAACCCTGAGGATAGCTGTGCACAGATCTGCATAACCCTGCACCCTATGCAGGGTTTTACTTGGCTTTGATGAGGCTGCACCTCGAATATTGTGTTCAGTGTTGGACCCCTCTCTACAAGAAGGACACTGAGGTGCTAAAGAGGATCCAGAGGTGGGCTACCAAGCTAGTAAAGGATTTGGAGCATGTCTTATATGAGGAAGGGCTGGGGAATGTGGGGCTGTTTAGCCTGGAGAAAAGGAGGCTCAGGGGAGACCTTTATCACTCTCTACAACTACCTGAGAGGAAGTTGTAGTGAGGTGGTCTGTTCTCCCTGGTAACAAGCAATAGAACAAGAGGAAACGGCCTCAAGTTATGCCAGGGGAGGTTCAGGCTGGATATTAGGAGGAATTTCTTTACTGAAAGGGTTGTCCAGCATTGGAAGGGGCTGCCCAGGGAGGTGGTGAAGCCACCATTCCTGGAGGTGTTTAAGAGACGATGGTATTTTGCATTTAGGGAAATGGTCTAGTGGTTGACAGGGCCAGGAAAAAGGCTAGACTCAGTGATCTTAAAGGTCTCCTCCAGCTGAAACAGATTCTATGGAAAAGGTAGATCAAGCTTTACATTTTTAGTCTGATGCTTCTTGAACTGTTTTTTAGTTCAGATTTGAGGAATCTTTCCATTAATTCTGAATCCCCTTGGCATTGGCTTGTTAAAATCTATAGAGTGTGTAACAGCAGACTGGTTTGTTCTGATAAAAGACAGAAAAAATCACTTGCTATATGTACCATTTGTATCAGTGGTTATTGAGGATTCCAAATGCACTTCGATATCTTTATTGAACTTGATGCCACTTTTACATTTCCTGGTTCTGTCTGTTAAGCTTCTGGGGGAGCCAAATTCCTCCACTAAGGGGAGTGTGTGAAGTAGTTGCCAGTAATAAGACTTGAGCCAGAGTATGACAAGTGAGCTGAAGAAGCCTAGCAGCAATGCTTGTAAGAATAGTGTGTCACGGAGATCACTTTAAGGCCATTATTGATCGGGGGAAGATGAATGTGTCCTTTAATGGTATTCTTTGGTGTATCGTTGATCTTCATAGAGCCCTACCAAGCTGCCCTCAGGTGCTTCTCTGAGAGCCTGTGGCTGTGCAGAGATAAATTACACGGCAGCAAGTGCTACTGAGTGCTTCCCTCACCCTTCAGGCTTGTCCTGGTTTAAGTCCAGCTGGCAACAACGTACCACACAGCTGCTTGCGTACTTCTCTTCCCTGCAGTGAGAAGGAGAAAGCTCATGGGTCAAGACAAGGACAAGGAGAGATCACTCATCAATTATGGACATGGACAAAACAGACTCGACTTGGGGAAAAAACAAAATCAATTAAATCTGTTACCAACCAAAACCAGAGTAGGATGATGAGAAATACAACCAGATCTTAAAAGCAGCTTCTCCCCACTCCTCCTTTCTTCCCAGGCTCAGCTTTGTTCCCAGTTTCCCTACATTTTCCCCCTCAGTGGCACACAGGGCAAGGAATGGAGGTTCCAGTCAGGTCGTCACAAAGGGTCTGTGCTGCTTCTTCCTCCAGGGTGGGAGGACTCACGCTCTTCCTTCCCGCTCCAGTGTGGGGGTCACTGCCATGGAACAGTCCTCCACAGGTCCCTCTGATGTGAGTTACTTTTACAGGCTGCAGCTTCTCATGAACCACTCTAGCGCGGGTCTCTTCCACAGCCTGCAGTCCTTCAGAAAAGGTCTGCTTCAGCACGGACCTACCACAGAGTCACGGCCTTCGAGCACTGCTACCTGCTCTGGCACACGGCACCTCTTCCACAGGCTGCAAGTGGATCTCGGCTTTGCCATTGTCCTCCATGGGTGTCAGGAGGAGAGCTGTTGTCTCACCACAGGATGTAAAGTGGTCTCTGCTCCAGCACGCCACCTCCTCTCTTCCCTCACTGACCTTGGGGTCCACATGGTTGTTTCTCTCTCATCCCACTTCTGTCATCTCACCTCGTCTTCCCACTGCTGATTTTCCCTTCTTTCAATAAATTATCGCAGAGGTGTCTGCGTGGCCAGACCTTGGCCTTGGAAGCCAAGAGAATTTCGAGCAGCTTCTTATTCTTACACGGGCCACCACCACAGCCCTGCTACCTCTCCCCACTCTTCCTGCTCAGACCCTCTTCATCAAAAGCCTGCTTGCTGCACTGGCTCAACAGCAGGCTCCTGCTGAACTTCCCTTGCACAGGGCTTCTCTTTGTAAATCTCTTGGTAGGGCTGGTTAAGTCTGCTGTGGAGACTTGGGTAAAGCTTCTGAAATTTATTTAGAGAGTAGTAGGAAAACAGCTTGCCTCTTCTATACAATTAATTGCTTGGAAATGATGTGTTGTGTTTATATTAGTTCTCACATAGGCAAAGCATGCTGCAAAACAAACATTAGGATTACAGCTGTATTGATCACCTGGACTGATAAGGCCTGATCTCCTATATCATGCGGACTGCTCCTTTCTTGATGAGAAAGTAGCAGATCTGTTTCTGAAGGCAATCCTGAGAAGAAACATAAACCATTATTAGATACTACACAAAATTTACCAAACAAATTATAAAAATCTATTTTAAATTTTAGTATGCTTAAATAAAATCTAATTAAAGAATATTTTAAACTTTATGATCTGTAACTATTTCCCAACAGTGCTTCCTTTTTTATCAAGGGAAGTTTTGTGTCATATAGCACAGATAAGTAAACATTGCTCAGAATGGTTTAATGATTAATTCATTTTGTAGAATTAAAATAATGTGGTCATATGCACTTCTTGTTAAGGTAGGTGGATAACTCACATGCTGCAATTTAATGCTTCTTTTTAAGCAGTAAAAATTCATTCCAACAGTTCAATAACCAATATGTTTTGTATTGTTTCTTACCATGACGTAGAATGAAGCTGTTCCTCAAAGTCCTTTAGTTGAGTGCTGTGCGTATGGAGAAAATTAACTATGCATGTATTCAGGAGGTACCTCATTTTAAGAAAAATATCTCTTTTTTCTCACAATTTTTGCAGTCTTCATTCTAATACATCAACAAACCACCATGAATTGCACAGATGCACTTACTTGTACATATTTTGCATTAATGTAGCTTTGAGACATACTCTTTCACGAGAGAATGCATTTAGCATGAGTACTTCAATAAAACTTTTCTTGCCTATGAAAGGTAATTAGGTGTGGGGCTCCCAGGAGTGTACTGTTGAGTTACATTTAAGGACTATAGTCAAGAAGACTAAAAAGCCTTCAATAGTCTATATTCATACTCCAAGGTAGCTTGCTTCATTGTTATTAATTATTTTGGAGTCTAAGTGAAATTATGGAAGTGCTCAAAGAATTGTACACCTTTCCCTATTTTAATTCAAAAATATGATCTTGGATTTTAAGAAAAAAACCTTAATCTTATTTTTTAAAAAACACTAAATTCACTTAGTTAATTGATTTTAAAATTAGAAACAAATATGGTTAATTTAAAAATTTTTCTGATTTTTGAGAAAAGAAGCAATTCTGGTATGGTTCAGGTGTGATTTAAGTGTTTCAGCTCATCTTCAGGTGAGGAGCAATCTCCATTTTGGCTTTTGTTTGCTGATGGCAAAATATGCCTTTAATGAAATAAGGCATAATCATTCTTTATGGGATTGAAGACAGTACACTTAATAACAGGAACTCGACATAGTCTGAGCTGGCGTGGCTTATGTTGGAATGGCACCACCTCAGTGCTGCTGTAACACAGCAACAGCAAGAAAGGCCCATAATACAGTGATATAGCCAAGGAGGCTTTGAAGGGGATTGTCTTGATCAGTGTCTGATTTCCCTGATATTCCCTCAGTTGTCTTGGATGGTGATAAGTTCTCTAAGGCATCCTCTGATGGTCTTGGCCGTTGGTGATATTGCAGGGTGACTTCCCAGCCAGTTAAGCCATCTTGCTGTGCAGCTTTTTTGGAAGGAGTTTGCTGCTGCCTGAGGATTTCTCTAGTCACCATTTCAGCCAAAACACATGCAAAAGTGTATGTATTGCAGATTTTCCTTCAAATTTCTGCATTCCAGGGAACAGAGGTTTGCAGTGAAGGTAAACTGAGTTGCCTGAGAAAAGCCCAGAGGCCCACTTGGTATCTCAAGATTTGAAACAATGCTGGGAAAGGAGAGCTGTTCCCTCCCCTCCTCCCAGTATTTCCAGAGTGTAAATGAAGATTGCTGTAGTCAGGACTCTCTTCTGAATTTATGTTTGAGTTCTACAAGGATTTTTTTTTTCCCAAGAATGCCTCAACAATTCAGACTGCAAATCTGCAGACATTAGTACATAAGATTTTCATGGTGACATGTTTATTAATTGTAGTTGTACCGCATCTCTCCAGGACGACAAGTTTGACATATTTGCATTACCAATCTACTCTAAAGCCTTTTGACATAACCAGACTGTCTGAGTGCCTCCCAAGTATTTAAAAATAAAAATATTCTATGTATTATAATTCTCTAAAAGTGATGAGTTCTCGTAATTATGAGTTTTTTCTGTGCTTCTATCTGTAAATGGAATGTTGAGAAAAAGCTGTGCTGAATTTTTGCTGTTTAATGCATGTTTCGTGACTGTTCTTACCTCTGACAAAATAAGTAAGTAGATAAATAAAATGTTCAGTAGTCCCAAGTTTGGCTCTTAGATCAGGTTTGTCCCCTGCACTCATAAGCTTCCTCCTGTTATGTGACAGTTTAATTATCCTAACGGGCAGTTGTGATTACAGAGCGCAAGGTGACTTGTCAGGTAACCAGGCATAATCCGGTGTGCATTAGAGGGAAATGCAAATCTTAAGTGTCAGCTCAGAAAGCTGAATCGTGCTACACGCCGAGTGGCTTGCTGAGGCAGAATATGTGCCTAAGTGGTGGTTCCATCGTATACTGAAACCTTTTATTCTTGTGTCTTCTCCAAGCTGCCTGGTTTCACACAAGGAAAAGGCAGAGCTCCTGACTTACAGAAGACCTGAACTGACCTGGCCTAAAGAAGCAGTGCACGTGGGAAGAGGCAAGAGACTGGGTGGCTCTTGCTGGCTGTTCTTTGTGCAGCACCAAAGGCACATCTGAGAGATGACAGAAGTCACTCTTTCAGAGGTATAGCAGGGCTGTTTACTGTGAAAAGGAAATCTTTTGTCTCGTCGATAGCCTTCAGCACCAGAGCTGACAAAGAACAGTCCCTAGTCCCAGCAAGACCCCCTCTGCCTGCTTTCTAGTCAAGCAGGTTCAGAAGCAGGCAGAAGGCACAGGTTATACATTCAGCAGTGACTTGTGAATTTTGTAGAAGCACAGTGTCGTGGTTTCGGCCCATCAGGGAACAAAAGACCACGATTAGCCTCAAGTACCGAAGACTTAAGGATTGCTAAAGGGCAGGGAGAGCTTAATTGCCGCTTAAGGTGCAGGACAAAACAGACCAGGCTACTCGGCTTGGGGAAGAAAACCAGAAAACAATTTAATACCAACTAAAACATAAAACCC